>JAPYZE010000914.1:0-30458 GCA_030522805.1 Leptomastidea abnormis
CGCTCTATATATATATATATATATATATATATATATATATATATATATATATATATATATATATATAGCAAAAGTATGAGAGGGTTGGTAGTGGTGTATGCTTGCTTTCCGATCTTCGGGGAGAGTTTGTTGTATCCAGCTTTTCTTCGCGCTTTTTCAATTGGTCTTCGTTCCGGGGGAGGTTTATATATTGTGTGGGATTCCGTCTTCGACGACTGAGAGAGTCTCTTACTGTACTCAAGAAAGAGAAAGAGAGAGAGAGAGGCTTTCGTTGGATGACAAATGAAAAGGCTTTGGATCTTATATTGAATTACTCAGCTACGACTGGCTTTTGTCACGAGATATCTCTTGAAATTTTTTTGCTTTTATTTGCAGAAATAAAAAAATATTGGAGTTTCAAAAATTTCAAAGTTTATTAAATTAAAAAAAAATAAGAATCGATATTTTATTTTTTCAGATTTATTTTATAGCTTATTTACAATTTGCAAATAAAAAAGAATTGCTTTTTTTATTCGAAATAAAATAAATAAAGAATAAAAATAAAAAAAAATGATTAATATACCAGTAGAGTAAACGTATAAAATAGCAATTCAAGAAAAGATTGTCATAAAAAAAAAGAAAATGAACAAATATTTAAATATCACAGAAATCTGATATCATCTCGTCGTCAACATCTGCTACTGAAAGGTTCTTTTCTCACAGCTTTATCAGTATACGAGCGTGAATCTTTTTGCGCCAACAGTCAAACCAACATCAGCACAACAACACCCGCCACCATTATACATATATATCTATATGGCAATACACAAAACAAGCATCTCTCTTCCTATGCGCAGCTTCTCTACCTACCTTGTACTGTTGCTGACATGGGACCAAGAAGACGCTTGCGTACGGTTTCATCGCTTTTACTCTCTCACTCTCTTCTCCGATAATAATGCAAGGACCAACAAACCAAGTATAAAGAGAAGAAGGATAGAGAGAGAGAGAGAGAGAGAAGTGGGAAGCATACTCACAAGAAGACTATACGCGCTTGGGTAGATCTTTGACGCGATTCTGGTTCCCTTTGTAAATCGTGCCAACGTTGTTGTATGCCAGGAAACCTCTCACTCTCTGTGTGTGTCTCTCGACCTACAATGAACATATATATACAGACTGTATAGAGACTAGTAGTAAATCTATCTTCTCTTGGCTCATCCTCTTCCCTTCCAACTGTTTTGGCTGGACTATATTCGTATGCGCTATAGGCCTTTCTACGAGGATGCTATACTGTAGCTTGTGCTATGGTTAATTATGCTGATTGAATGAACTTGATTATCTGCGTGGTTTCAGGTTTCATCGGTTTTGCATGGAAATTGTAGTATTGAGTATTGATAGTTTTGTTGTGGTTTCATATTTTTTCGTTGGAAAAATATTGAAAATATGTGAAAAATTTTTTTTCAATTTTATTTTTTTAGACAATATTTTTTTAACATTCATAAAAAAAAATAGTGTTATTATGTTTTTCATTTCAACACGACAATTTGTATTTGATTACAAAAGAAATTTTTCCACTTCGTAGTAGAATTTTTCGATTTCTCGCTTGACTTCGCAAGTTCTTGCAAGCTTTCTCACTCCTACTTCGGAAAATAGGTAACTCCACCTATACCGGTATAACACACACACATCTGAAAAACGAATCTGCGCTCATTAGTGAAAACTTCCAGCCAAAACGAAATCACATTCTCAACGACACACAATTTTCAAACTTTTTTTTTTCATCTTTCTTTCTCTTTTCCTCTTACAAAAATAAGTCGGTTGCAGTGACGCTAAAATTAAAGTTTTTTTTCTTCTTTTTTTACTTTTTTTCCCCCAATTTTCACAGCATCCCTGTGCATACTCTTAAAAAGATTTGACCTCTCCCACTCTTATTTCTCCCTCCGAAAACAATCTCACAAATTTTCCGCGAAATATACGTGTATATCAAAGTGCTTTATTCAAATGACGCGCCAGCTAGAGAAATAGAAAGAGAGAGAGAGAGAAGGAGACATGATTTTTTTTTCGCATTAGCCCCACAAGGCTCGCTCGCATTTATAGTGCATTAAAACGCAAAAACTTTTTCCTGAATATTCGCAGTGCTGCAGGATTACGTAGAAAGAGAAAAGTAGCGAGAAAGAGTGAGTGAGAGAGAAAAAGAAAAAAAAAGAGTTAGAGAAAGTGGGCACCGAGAGTGGTAATTTCGCTAATTGCCTGCGCATCGTGGACATACCCCTTGGTGAAATAAATAAGAGAGGGAAAGATTGCGAGAATTTTTTAGTTTGCATATCGCAAATATGAAAAAAACTTTTTTTTTATCCTTATAACCTCTGGACAAACACGTGAAAAAGAGAGAGAGGAAGAGAAAAAATACCGTTGACGTTTTTTTTTATTTCTTTGACGAGTTGATACTTATCATCGTGGATATTTCATAACTATACGAAAATTAAGTCTTTTACATCTGACACAAAATATTATTTTTAATTTTAAAGTACAAAGTTGGTATTCAAATAATAGCTGGTATTATTTTTCTTTAATATATGCGTAATTTATATTACTTTATTCTTATTACTATTTTTTACAAGTTATACCAACAAATGTCTAAAATTATTTTTAAAAAATGTTGCATACATTCAAAATATTAAATCTATGTTAGCTTTGAAGAAATTATAAGAATAGAATAATTACCATACATGTTACTTTTTTACCTCATACACAGAGTGAAAAATACTATTTTTTTTTTAAAAATACAAAAGCAATTTTATCGTAGTACAATAGCCTCTCCTCCCTTGTACACTTTTCTACTTCATACAGACATGCTAATGAACGACGAAGTAAACGATAGAATGACACGACAGTGAACCCCGTACCAAGCGTGTATTCCCTTTTTTAAAATTTAAAAATTTTCTCATACATATAGCTCTCTCTCTTTTTTCCTCCTCATATACATGTACACACGTAGTTCTTTTAATTAAAATCTGAAATTTTAAACTCACAAATGAGAACATACACTACTCTATACATACACCATACAAAAAAAAGAACCTTATAAAATCCAACACCTCTTGTTTTACTAAAAAAAAAAAAAAATCAAATCAATTTACGTCCTTTCCTCACAAAATTTATTCACAAAATCAAATTACCAAAACCTTCACAAATGCAAAACAACGAAATCCCAACGAAATATAACAATATCCTCTTACTCTATATTCCCTATATCCACACTAACCAAAAACGATTCCCTCAACAATACATACAAACACATAACCCGTCTTTGTTTCGTATAAACCATCGAAGGGCTTTTACACCAAGCGTAACCGTCTCGTCCCAACATAAGTTCAACCAAGCTGAAAGTTGCAAAATCGCACGTCAGGGAGATAGACCGTAGAAATCGCATAACTGTGTGGTACCACACATTGGTACTGGAATTCGTTAAGACGATTGGGTATATCGTTTTAACAGAAAACACCTCTTTGCTACTCCAACACGTGTGTGTGTCTATCCATTCGTAAATGCTTTTCCTCTTTTTCCTATTGCCGATCGTTTGCAGCCTCCAATGTTCGTGATAATAGCTGTTTCAAAGCTCGTCGAGTGTAAAAGGGTCTATAGCGTAGTATTGTCGTACTCGCGTTTGCGAACCACAGGAATTTACCAGCTGGCTTTCGTATGTATACTAGGTACGTATTGCACGAATTGCGTTTTAGTATAGCAATAATCGAGCAATTACTTACAAAGACTCATTTTTCTTTTACCCTTTTTTTTTCTTTTCTTAATCATTTAATGTAGGTATATGGATAACGGTATTATTAATACTATGAAATAAACTTCGTTGTAAAGCAAACATGCAAAATAAAATGATACATACATATATCACGTGAAAGTGCTAATAAAGCGGTATATAGAATTATAAAAAAAAAAAAAAATTAGGGTCTCTCTCTCCCCTTTTTTCATAACACGTATATTATGCATCAAGACCTTCAATTCGAACGAATATACACCCGCTCACTCTTGGTAATAATAACATTAATCAAATCACGATAACGGGCTCGCAATAATATTCCAAGAGAAAAAAAAGTAAAAAAATAAAGAGAGAACGTAGCAGCATATGCTGGAGGTGTGATTCGTTTTAATAAATTTACAATTACAACGAGACCGGTGAGCAGCACTATATTCACTACTCCCCTCCTTCTTTGCTCTATATACAAAGCTGGCAAAAGAGAACAATGTTCTTTTTTTTCCCCCTCCTGCACTCGGCACGCATGACATCACACACATATACTATACGCATGTTAGGTTGCAAGTATAGAGGTATAGTGTACGCGAAAAAAAAGAGAGAGGAAGAAGGGCTGCAACGATTCCCAGGCTTGTAGGAAGGGGAAAGTGAAAAAAGGTAAAAAGGAGCAAGCGAGAGAGAGAGAAAGAGAGGACACGCCTAATTGCGAGATTTATTGGACTGGGACATGCAATTACTCGTGAAAGAAAGAAAGAGGAGAGATGACTGTACGTTTATGCATACATATGAGACTTTGGTCTTTGCAAGTTGGTAAAGAGTGTATAGCTAGTAAAGTTAGGTGAAAGAAAGGGTAACAACTGATTAATGATCTGGCTTTCTTTGTCTCTTGAACAAGATTGGTTTATTAGGTGTATAGAATAACCTAAAGGCTAGGATAATGAATTTACAAATTGTTTGGTTTAAGTTAGGACTATGTGTGTAGTTTTATTGCTTTGGTTCTTTTTTGAGATTATATGGTTGAAAATTAATGTCGTTGTTCTTATAAAATTAAAATTGCAACTGAATTTTTGATGACTTGCAATCTGCTAAGTTTTCCAAGGTGTATATAAATTAAAAGAAAGAAAGATGAGAAGCAATGTATTGTAATCAGTGAAGGAGCCGACTAATTGCCTCGATGAAAGATTTATAAAAGCTGCTCTTAGTCACGCTCAAGAACAAAGAAAAAAAAAGAAAAAAAATAAAGAACCTCTTAATATCCGGGCCTGACCCAATTAAACTCCCTTCTTTCTATCTTCTTCCCGTCGAATATTCACGTCTCGTTCTTCTTGCTTAAAAAAAAAAAAAAAAAGATAATATCCCCTTTGCAGTAAAATCAAGTCGTCTCTTCACAATAGCTCTCTCTCTCTCTCTCTTACTTTCTGTAGCATACATATAAGGAGACTTTTAATACTGCCTGCACCTTTCAATTATCACTTCCTTCAGCAACAGGCTCTTCTTTTTTTTTTTTTTTCCAAACGATGTGATCCTTAAAAAGTAAAGGGGTATGCAGTTTCTTAGTACGTATATATACACATACTGCAAATTAATCAATTTCACGCTTGACTGAGTAATCATTGTGACACATCATCACATATTATACACTTATTTTCGTTGAGAGGTTATATTTTGCAATGGATATAGTTTGCTGAAAAAGAGGCGCCAAGTGAGTGTTCTCTTTTTATTTTTAGTGAGTAAATGGAGGAAGTATAATATACACCCTGGTCTTCTCACGATACCAAGCGTGACGAATTATTACTCGCACAACTGATACTTTGTGAGGATATTTAAGTGTTCACAATAGTTATCGTTCTTGAATCACGTTGAGACAGAATTTAATTGACTCTTATATTTGGTCTTTTTTTGTTTAACTTTTGTATATTTGTATATTTGTTATAAATAATGTTTCTTGCAATATTTTTTATTTTTCAAAAATAAATTTATGTAAGAATGACAGATGGTTTACTTTTTAAAATTAATATCACAAGATCAATATCTTTCTTGTTAATATTGTCAGCTAAGAATGTAATATTCATAAAGAATATTTTACTTTTTAATTTTTTTTTAAATATAACCGAATCAATAACATGCAAATAAGTTTTCATAATTTAAAAGCTCTTATCTAATAAAGCCACGCACCAAAAATAAAAAAAATAAATTATTTCAAAAGGGCACCAGTAATTTCTCACAAAAAAAAAAAATATTTCCGAGTATTTTAAAAGCAGGTGTGACATTAAAAAAATAATAATTATAAAAAAAAGAACAATAAAATTATGAAAAAATTTTCATCGGATTGTCGCTTAATTAAAATCATCCATTAAAAATGAAAAAAAAAAAATATATATATATATATATATATGCTTACCAAGAGGTTTAAAAGCATTTCGCAGGATAGTTGCTCTCGTAATACCACTTACCGTTAATACAAAAGCGACCACACAGCACATATATACACACACACATACACACACGTGCGTCCCTGTTTTTCCCATTTTTTTTTCTCAAATATTACGCCACATCCTCTTCTTCTCTTCTGTGCGAATTCATCACTTTGCGGTATATATACATATGCCTCAAGCTCTGAAACACAGGCAAACACGATTATTCCATCACTTCCACTATGGTAGAAAAAAGAAATTTCGCTTGCCGGAAAATCGATTAATTATCATGACTACGATTTTCTTTTTTCTTTTTTTTTTTTTTTATCTCACAGGTAAACCCGCTGTTACGCAAAGAGGAAAATCTACCAAAAGCGGATTTACGTATATGTAGGAAATCGTAGGGGGATTGAAAATTTGCCCTAGTGTAGTAGACACACGCTGTTTTTTTTCGCTGACGCGATGTTTTAATTTCCTGTTACTTGGCGATTAAAGCGCGTTTTTTGGCGAATTGTTACTGACAGACTAAAAATGCTGATAGGTTGAAATTTTTTTTTTTTAATTATCTTTTAAGAAAATAAACTTTGTGGATGATGTGTTAGATTTGCAAAACGAAAATTTAAAAAATTTTAAATTTATATGAATTGTAATGTGTTTATTTAGATCTCTGAAACTGTATTTGATCCAAAAAAAAATAAAAAATAATAATTGGCTTTACGAAATCACTTGTGCATGCATGTGTGAAAAATACCTTGTTTTCATCACTTGTCCAACAGATTTTTTGCAGAACAATCGATTGCGATCGATATCTTACTATACACATACACAATCTCATAGCGCGTGTCAAATCTGTCTCTACCTGTAAAAATGCAGCTGCCTGGTTTTTTACCTATCCCTATATATCTGTTGTCAATAACCAACAAGTTTCTCTTTCGATTCGATGACACACATAGACACACGTGTAAAAAAAAAGGGTTAAATTTTTTCCACATCCGTGATTCTTGCTACATATTCTAGACAACTACAATATGGTGGTTAAGCAATCAATTTATACGGTTATACATGTATCGATGTGTTGTTATTGTTGTTGGATCTCTTGTTCTCTAGTGCAATTTCACGAATAGCACTCTTTCAATTTTGTGTTCATTGACACGAATTGTTATTAGTGAAAGATCAGTTATTCTTTTTTTTTTTATATGTTGTTTTATTTAGTTTCAAGTGATTTTTTTATTGATAAAAGTTTGTTGCAATGTATTGCAATTTAATGGAAATTTCTCTTCTTTATATGGATTAGGGTAAAAAAGAAGTGACAGTTTGATTGACGGTTATGAAATTCTGGTGATTAATATAATAAAGTTTTTTAATTCCAGTTCGAATGTTGACAATTCTACTGGAAATGAATAAAAATCAAAGTTACATATACAACTGTCTATCAATTTGGGAATTAACTGTTTGTATTGATATTTATTCAATATTAAAACATTATTTTCAATATTTCAATCTTTTACAATTTTTTTTTCTTAAATAAATGAAATAAAAATCACGCAGTTAAAAAACACAACTTTCATTAATTTCATTCAAAACAGCAAGCTTACATATAGTACAGTACTATATATCTGAAACAAGTAAAACCTAGTAAGAAACAAAACAACAGTAGCATTAGCAGTAGCAGCAGCAGCAGCAGCAGGAAACAGAGCGCGTAAGGTGAAAACTAACGGTAAAGTCTAGAAGGGGGTTGAGATTCCCAAGCCGAAACGTAATTTAAAAGTTGGCGCACAGGGGCATTGTTAATGAAACTCAGAAAATGCTATATGCTGTACACATATACACAGACATACAGCCACACCAGGTGGTATAGAGTAGTGGTAGTGCTTTCAATTTTCTGGTACGCGTACCTGAGACTACTTTTTTTTTTTTTTTACTTTTAACTTAACTTAAGCGTCTCTCTACCACCCAATATTCCAAGAAGTAGGCAAAAGCTCTCACACCCAAAAAACATTTTCCAAGCTGTTTTCTCTTCCTCGTTTGGACTTGTTTTTTTACTCGCTTTCTTTGCAATCTAACCTTGCTGAGATGTAGTTTTTTATACATAGGACCACACCACATTTTGCATGATAGTAATAATAATAATAATCATCATCAGGATGAGAAAAAAAACTTGTAGAGTATTACTCAGGATGTAGAGGGAAAACAGTTTCTGTAGAAGAAGCATTTGGATATGAGGATAGTGAAGGGGGAGGGGGGGGGGTAGTCTTTTTGGAGACGCCGCTACCGGCGGATGAGATTTTTAATGAGGAAGAGCTTCGGGAGAGCTTAATGCTGCGAAAATAATTTAGTGGCGTCGTTTCACTTGATTTACGATTCCCTCCCTCTACTTACTTCTTTCTCTACAAATGAAGATGTAAGTTCTTTGATTGCAAAAGTAATTGGTGCTGGTGGAAAGAATAAAGTTGTCTGGTAGTAGCTGTGGTATATATAGGTACACAAGAGTTAAGTTTTAAGGTGGCGAATTTTTAAATTGAACTTGGGTCTTCTCTCTGTGCTTTATCATGGGGAACGATATTTTGTAATTATGTACCTTTTTATCGGCTTAGCAAGTTGAGGCTTTTAAGAAACGGTTATGTTTTGTTATTTTTATTTTTTTTTTTTTAGTGTTTTTAGGTGTTACTTTGTCGGTTGTAAGTGGTAATTATGTGTTTATTGCAAGTTTATGAAATTTAAGTAAAAGAGGTTATAAAACTTTTATCGATAAATTATAAATAAATAAAAAAATTTTTTGTTTGAAAATATTGATTTATTGATGGATGAAGAACAGCAATTTCTTATAGTGAATTATACAACACCACATTAATATAATCCATACAAATGAAATCCTTTTAATAACAATAATAAACAAAACAGCAAATGAAAAAAAAGACAAAATATTATTTTTTTTCCCAAGCGTATTTTGTAATGCAGAAAGCTTCTTCTTTCTAAATTAGTAAACTTTCAAGTTTTTTCGCGCAGTTAAACGACTTTTTTTTTTCATACGGCAGCTAAGAATAAACGAGCTTGCAAAAGCAAGCGAGCAATGCTTTTTATACCTTGCATAAGCGAGTTTTTTTTTCTCTCAGTGCCGGTTTTTCTTATAGTTCTGTATTATTTTTTTTCCACCACTCAATATCAAACTTTCCTCAAACTCGCTATACTTTTTTTTTTATCATTTCTTATTCATACTCTTGACTTTATAATTCTGTATATCTAACAGCTTTCGTTGTACTTTAACGTAGAATAAATACTGTTGCATAGTATATTTTATGTCAATACTACATATTACTATCTTGTTTTTATGAATGTTATGAGATTGAACTTTATTCTAAAATAAGGTAAACAAATCATTATTTAGTGGTTTATAACATAATTTACTTGAAACTTTGATTCATTGAGTTTTGTGCTTTTATGTAATGCTATAAGTAACGATATCTTACACCATAATAGTTATACCAAAGTATAAAGTTGATGAATATATTCAACTACTACCGTATATTACCAGAGTTAAGAGTAGGTACTATAAGGACGTTTCAAGTGCAATACTTTCTTGGCGCCAACAGTAGAGTATGTGCACATAAATTGCATTCCAGGAAAAAAAAAATATATATATATTAAAGTGACAGGAAAAAATTGTCGATTTCATGTCTTGACGGAACGTTGAACACGAAAAATTTTTTTTTGGAATGTTAATGAATATGAGAAAGAGAGAGAGAGAGAGACATCTCATTGTCGCGTTCATTTTAAAAATGTTGAGATTCTTGGAAGAGGAAGTAAAAAATTCCAACGACTTCTACTTTTCTCCTGTACTAGGAAAAAGAATATGGTCAGCTTGAATTCCGGTTAAAATTATTTTACTCAAATAATTTTTTTTTTTTTTTTTAATCTAGAGTATTTTTAAAGATAATTGATGTCGACTTACAAAAAATTTCGTATATTAATAATTTTTTACAGATATCTTCATATAATCCATTGTATTTTTTTTAAATTTATCCGTACAATTAAAAATTAACCTCAAAACACAAATCAACAAAATTATAATCTTCCCACGCACTTCAAAAAATAAAATTTTTCATAGACACACTTTAATCACACTAATAGTACACATATCCCTCAAATATCTCTTCTCATACACACATATGATAAATAATCAAGTCTTTAGCATACACATCATCTCTTCCAAACTTTAATCTCCCTATTTTCTCTTCCTGCTAAAAGCGAAATCTTTCAATCTCCCTCACGTTCCCATCTTCTCTAAACTATTCCCCAATAATAATTATATGCGCGCAAACTACGTGCGTTTGAAAACGAGGGTATATAATATTCTGGTAGACCTGAGAACCCACGCATAGAAAGAGATAGAGAGACGAGGATCGGTTTCAAGAGGTTTCCATTCACAGACTATATATATATTTGGTTAAGAGTATAGGAGGGAGAAAAGATCTAAGAAAAGGGTTTAAGAGAACTAAAGTGGAGAGGGGAATCATAACTTTACCGTGTCTTCTCTTTGGTCTACTCTCTCTTTGGCCATTACATTCAGATTCGAATCCCCGTTCCTAATTCAATTCGCGCGGCGGCACTCGTAACTTGGACTGCCCTCAAATCCTCTGAATGCTGGTCTCGATCCTTGTGTTCTTACTGCCTCTTTTGTCTCTTTTCAATAAAAAGGTACTTTAAGACCCTGTGTAAGATAACCTCAAGTATGATCTTTTTTTTCAGTATTTTTTTCAGTATTTTTTTCTCTTAGGAATGTTTATTAACTTTTTGAAGAGGTTATGTTTATTAAAAAAAAAAAAAACATCAATGTTCATATATTTTAGTATTTTATAAAAATATTTTCATCTAGGTCTTCAGTTTTGAAATTGGACTATCTTAGCATCCTGAATTATGACAAAAAATCTTCCATAGCAAAAGTTAATCCAAGCTGACCCAAGAGAAAGAGTAAAAAAAAAAAAAAAAAAAAAAAATTGTCCACTATCAATCTCTCACTCAAAATTAACTGAACTTTCATTACACGAAGGTTATTTTTTACTAGGAACTAACAAAGCACTTTTTCCAATGTCCCGCTCTCTCTTACTCTCTTAACCAAGCCACTTCTACGTTCACAAAGTATTCACTTCATAAATCCTTGGAAGACGATCTAAAGGTAAAGAAAGTAGACCCTGTAAATTCTTCATATACCCCACTTGTCTTCCCTTGATTACACTCACTTCAATCTTTTCTTTTTATAAGATTTAAACTATGACAATCCCAAGAATAAAGAAAAAAAATTAGTTTTAAGAATAGCAGGTAAACATGACGCACTTAGTGAAGAATTCGCATATACGACAAAGAAAGGAAGCATTAAAAAAAAATATCGTGGACATGTTTTCTCTTTCTTGACAATGAAATCTGGTGTATATATATAGAGCATTGTGAGTTAGAGGATTATGGATTGTGACGATGAACGCGCACGTGGTCCATCGAGCGTGAAACAAGTGGATAATAGGCGAATTTAAGAGGAGAAAACCAGTTTACTTGTCTGATAGGAATCTTTTTCTCGGCTTATGCTTTCTTTCTTTCTTTCTCTCTCGCTCTGTCTATGATGGTATATTGAACTCGCACGAACGAGTTAGAGAATTGGGGTAAGCGAGTGTGTGCGACCTTGTGGAAGATAAAAAAAATTTTTATTAGATTTTGTCGTTGAGATTGTTTGTATAGTAGAAAGGGTTGACATTTTTTTTTATTATTATTGTTTGAGATTATCTTGATTTAATAAAGGATTTGCTACTGTGTGCTCATTTTAATTTTTTGTTTTGTTTCATTGTGAATAATATCTGTGATTGAATTAGGGTTGATGTTTGCAATGAAATGTATGTTCTAGAAATAGTAACGCAATTTATTTATGCAAACATAATTAATTTTTTTTTGCTTCAATGCAATTTAAGTAGAAATTGGTTATTACAATAGAGTATCACAATAAAAAAATCTCCAATAAAAATATATATTTTTCAGATATAATTGAATAATACAATTTTTATATTTCTCGTAAAAACAAAATGAAAAAAAAATTGAATGAAAATAAACCGAGGTAATGAAGCCTTACGAAGTAGAAAAATAAATCAGTTCATCTTGGAGAAGGAGGATTGCAAGGCAAAAATCTTAGGTTAAAAGAGGTCAGTTCTTGAGAGGGTAACAGAAAAAGAAGAAGAAGAAGAAGGAGAAGAAGCTGGGTATCCAAGGAAAAGCAACCTAACGTCTAAAGTTCTACGCTGCTGCGTCTCTTTGCTCTCTATAATGAAGAAATATGAACTTTAGGAATACCCAACATCTCACATACATATATAACTATATCTATATGAAAACCAGGCTGCTCGTTTTCTCATCCTTTCAATGCGGAAAAGCTCCAAACTCTTCTCTGCACCAACCCCATCCTCTATATACTATACCTCTCCTCGACGTTTATTACACCATTTTTCTCGGTATACCCACACACATACACATCTCTTTCTTACTCTCGTAGGTTTGCGAATAAATATCCTCGACGTCTTCACATATACAAACACACATGGAAAACAAGGAAAATTTTCGCTGCTTACGATAGTTGAGATCTAGGGAAAAAAAAATCTCGTAATACATAAGGGGAGTTTAAAGTATGTTGAAAGTTTTCAAAATCGATGAGATTGAAAAGTCTGTGACATGAGAGATAATATGCTTATCAGAAAAGAAAAGCTAACATTGTGATGCATGTGATAGAAATTTAGATTAAAGGTAAAATTGTGTTTTCAGAGTGATCAATTTTTTTTCTTCTTTTTTATGTCCGATAAATCATCAGCGTTTGTATTTTTGTGAATATGAGTAAGTTTTCTTTTTTCTTTCTTGCTGGTAAAAATTGGAAAACTTTGAATTTTTCATGGCATGCCAAATTATGATATCTGTTTTTTGCTTTCGCCGTTGTAATAAAACTGAATTAAGAATGGCAATGGCTTGGAAGAATTACTTATCCGTTTCATCGTACGCTCCGGAAGAAAATATCTTACTTATATGTTATAAATATTGCGTTCAATTTTAAATCAATAATTTAATAATAACATACATAAATCCACTAACCACCAATACTAAAAAAAAATATTTTAAACTTAACTCTTATTTCAAATTTGCAATCTCAACAAAATAATTAGGAAGTAACACAGCTGGTGCAATATCGATAACCCATATTACTTAGTCCAGCTGTCGCTATACCTTAAAATCCTCACACAGTATATCAACCCACATGCTAAAACAAAAATAATCAGCAGCAGCCTTTTTCGAGGACATAAAACAGCAAAATATCCGCAAATACACTACTCTCTCATTTACAACTTGCATATAATATGTATTCAAGAATATAATTAATGCCCACTTTCCCCCATCCACTAAATTTCATTTTAATCGTCGAGATTATCCGCGGTAATAACCGCTAAGTGCTGTCTCTCGTATATATATATGTGCGAGATATCTCGATCGGCCCGCGGCATCATATATATGCTATTTCCAAGCCTTATTTCTACCCCCCTATACATACTATACTCGTCGTATATGTACGCATAGTATAAAGGCTACGGACAAATACGAGGGACAGAGAAGAGAGAAGAGAGAGAGAAAGCAATTCCTTCTCTACCTTCTCTCTCTTACTCTCACTTATACTGGCGCCAACGTAAATTCATTCTAATCCTCGTTTATGGCATTGTCCCGACTCGAAATGCCGTAATGTATTCCGCTCTCAAGATGATATACTAATTTGCGGTGCTGTGTGTGTGCTCTCTTTCTCACTCTCTCTTACTTTACGTTGCATATACGGACATTACCTTCCTACTATGTTGGCTGTAGGGAGGGATAAATATTTGAGCCGCGTAAATTAGTGGCTCCGACGATTTCTCCGCCGCGTCGAGGGTATTATAAAGTTGCGTGCCTTATTTTTTTTTTTTTTTTTCGAGGGTTTGAGTGCTTTCTACGAGCTAATGGCAAAATTGTAGGGGAGATAAAGAGAGAAGGGTGTTTTTGCTAAAAAGGTTAAAAAGGGTTTGTTTATTTCTTTTTTTTTTTAATTTTTAGCTGGATTATTGAAAGAATTGAGTTATAAGTTAAATTTTTTAACAAGCATTTTTTTAAAGAATTTTTCGTCTCTAAAATTGAAAAGTCGTGTTAAAAACACACTTTATGGACACGTTAGCAAGGAAGATTAAAATAATTATTAAACATCCTCACGTAATACTTTACGACTGCACAAGTTGTGACGGGAAGTCGTAAGCACTCTCGTATATGCTCTAACGTGTATGTGTGTACGCGCGCCGGACGAATTATTGACTTTTACTACTTATTCTGCTGGCCGCGTTAGAGCTTAGCACGAAAATAGACGACCTAGTAGAAAGAGAGACTTTTTTTCTACATTTATTTACTAGTATTTTACGAATTCTCTTTCCATTAAACTTAAATTCTTTTTTCGTGTTTTTTTTTTCAGAAAAATATTATTTTTATCAAATGGATTTTAAAATCGATTGCAAAACTATGAAATTTTGTTTTTGAATTTTATATAAGTTGACTTGCTTTTAGTACAAATATAAATATAAAAACTTTTCTTTCAATATATATTTTTTATTAATACAGAATTAAGTTTTTAACTTGAAAACAACCAAACTTTTTAAATTCAAAGTATAAAAATAACAAAAATAACTTTAATCCATAAAACCATCATTACTAGAAAAGCTTTTATCTTAAAAAGTATCTAAAACATTCTCAAAAAAAAAGAAAAAATAATAATTAAACATTAATCAATTCAACGATCCATCCATCCATCTACACACTCATTCTCGCCCACATTTGATTCTTGCCCAACAGCATGAAATAAACAAAGGCGTCAAACTACCTCATGGTAACCGATGGACATACACACATATACGCGAGCTTGCAAAGAGCTTGACATAGAGGTTCCCCAAGCTTTTGTCGTCTCTCTACCAAAGCAATTTGTTTCAATCTGCATTCGATAGTACACACATAGCACATGACGCCAACCTCTCTCACCCTCTTACCATTGTGCTAACGTAGAAACCCGTTGAATACGCGACACCATAATGGACCTTCGCTTTGACTCTCTCTTCTTTCTAATTTTCTTTTTTTTTCTTTCTTTTACTCATTCCTCATCTTCCGCGTCCAGTATCACGATGCATCAGACTTCGTGACGATAATTGGATCTCACCAAGATGCTTTCTCTTTCTCTCTTTCTTTATTTCTTTCTTTTTTTTCTCATCCTAAAGGCAGTTCATTATTTTTCACCAAATGAGCATATCACCAGGTCGTTTTGTCGTGAACCCCTTCTTCTTCCATTCGCACGCAGTTTTTGTTTTTCTCCAGTCTTGCGATTACGACCGTGTATATACAATTCTTTACTGGCTATTGTCAAACGTAGCTCGAGGAGAAAACCCTTACCCAAAAGCCAAGAGAAGAAAATATCCGTAGCTATTTTCTTCTTTCGTCTCTGCTTCATCTTCTTCTTCTTCTTCTTCTTCTCTGGCTTGAGATTTTAATTAGTGACGATGAATATACCACGGTTATGATTGACATTAAACTTGGAACAATACAATTTTTTTTTTCTTCAATGAAATACACGACATTAGCATTTAAATTTTTTATAATTATCCCAATATGGAAATTTAATAATTCACTATTTCTTTTCTTTTTTTTATCAATCTTAAACTAAATTACTATTAATTATTATTTTCTTTGTTTACGTCTTCAACTATATTACTCATTATCTATTATATATAACAAAGTAAGCATTCGCAGCACATCAAGTATCCCCCTTCCCAACTCTCCATCTATTCCCTTTTCTTACAGTGATGAATCATGCCTATTTCCGAACCGTCTAGTAGGGCAGCCCTTATCTTGAATACAGAAATGCCTGAACTCTCATCTCTTTCTTTTCCTTCTTTTTTTTTTCTTCACCGACTGGCATTCCCAAATAACAGATAGGATTTTGTCGAGTTCACCAAGCTCAGAATTGGCGTTTGCTGATTTTCAAGTATCTTTGTTGCCTTATAGATATTTGTGCAATCGATAACAACTCTTGAATCATATTTCTTTGAGATTTTTTGTATATGAAAGATGGAAATATACCATATGGTCCATGTCTATCGTAACTATATCCAATATTCTAAGAAAAAGGAGCTTATTTCGTGTTACGAGTCTAGTTTTGCTTACTCATTGACGCTCAGCAGCTTGAGTATTTTAGGAATAGGAAAAATATGTGAATTATGTTTGATTTAACTTGATAAATATATATTTATATAAATTTTGATTGTAATACAGCAAATATTAATAATATTATAATTTTCGTTTGTTTCAGGTAAGCCAATTCATCCAATAATAATGCATAATACATTAACGAGCTTAATCTGAAATATAAAAGGTAAGACGATTAGTCCTATTGTACTTAAACACATAAAAGTATTTAATACTCAAAAAAATCAACGCAGATTACTTACTACGATTTATTTCAACAAAACGCAAAGGGTATCACTCACATAGAATAATAAGCCAATATCCTTTCAGGTAAAATCTCCTTATACTTTGTTCCTACATAATATTGGGATGAAAGGGGGGTAACAATGCAATTATCAGAAAAGTGCTTCCCATTAAATATATATATAAGCCTAAAGTAAAGCCGAATATAAAAGCTCTTTCCTAAGCTCGTTACTTCTTAAGAACTAGCCTTATGCAATCACTACACAAGTTCTTCTTCCGTTACATTTTCGCGCTCAAGAAATATAATAATATCCGCAAAAGAGAGAGAGAAAGAGATACCCTTAAATTGTAATCGCTATTAGAGTCTTACGTCATCCTCTATCTTTCTTTCTCTCATTTTCGTCCAACCAATAATTATCCACACTCATATAGACGTTATCACCCGCGTTATAAGACTTCTACTATACACCTATAGATATAGCTTTAATGTCTATTGTATGGCGTTACGTGTTCGTGTGCGCCAACTCGAGAATACGATTGTCTTGGAAAGCTTATTGTTGGAAGTTTCCTATTGTCATTATTATTTCGGCCGCATTACCGGTTGCGATTTATGGCCTTCTCTCTCTCACTTCGTAGACTGAGATGCCAAGTTCTCTATACTGTATACCCCTCTTCTATTTCTCTTTTGCTTTTGCCGAGAGAGAGAAAGAGAGAGAGAGTGAACTTTTGGAGACGCGAAAGAGAGAACTTTCGGAGATCTCTTTGGATTTTGGTATACAAAGACTTACTATGGAGAGTTTGTGGGTTATAAAGGACACAGAAATTTTACTTTTGTCACAAGTAATCACATTGAAATTTTGTAAGTAAAATGCATGACGTTATATTTCATTGAATTTATTGAAATTATTAATCATTGAAAATTTAATTGTATTTTGAGTTTAATGACTGGGTATTTTTGATATAATTGATATTTATGATGTAATGCTATGTATTGTTGAAGAGATGAATGGGTGAGATATTCTATATATATTATGGTATTTTGTTTTAATACGATTAAGCTTTTCAAATTGAGAGATTTGTTTTACAAAATGAGAGAGGATAATGTAATGTGAAATATGTTTATGAATTAATGTAATTACGAGTAGTTTATTGAAAAATAATCTGTACAATTTCGTATTCTATTTATTTCTATTAAATACTGGATTATATTTAAAATAATAAATTAAAAGATATTATTGTCATTTATTAATTGTAAAATATTTTATACAGTAATTTTAATCACATTGAGACCATATTCTAAGCTCTAACGATAAAAATTTTAATGATACCACACAATCCTCAATTCACCTTTGACATTAAAATTTTAGACATATACACACACGTACACACAAGTCACGAAAACACAATCAAAGGGATGTAGCAAATAAAATCAGCGAAATCTCGCTTTAACTGCAATTCGATTCACTCGCCTTGCAAATCCCGTTAAACTCGAGGGGACAAAAAAAAAAAAAGAAATATCGGAAAACTCGGCCGACGGTCTCGTTCAAGCTTTTACACTCGCGACTGTATACCACTGGAATACGAAATTTTTCAAAGGCCTAAAAAGTCCATCGTGTCTTTCTCTTATTCGTTTTTTTCTTTTTTTCTTTCTCTGATGCGGCTGGCAACTTATGCTACAAGATTCACTGAATCGGAAATTATAGCAGAGCTTTTCGTTACTCTTTTTTTTTTTCACGTAGCAAATTTACACAGAAAGAACTTCAATTTAATATTTAATGAGATTTTTACAACATGAAAACTATTTTAAATTTTTAAAAATTGTAATAAACATCAAAATGAACAATCTACCAATTTTATTTTAAGTTTATTAAAAAAAACTTGAAATTTTTTAATTCAATATAAAACTAAAGCTCTTCTCAAACCTTTATACAACAAACCTAAATTTTTTAAATACATGAGCATTTGCAGCTTAATCCACTTAATAACTTTGCCACAACAATTCCAAACTCTTCAAATACTCTATACACCAACCTCTTTTCTTAACGTTTAATCAAAAACTATCAAATGCAATTCAGGCAAATCGAGTCTAAAAATCGTTATGAAACTCACCTTACATATAACCACCTTTATAGAAAAGCACACGACTCGAGCTGCTCTTCTTATATGATTCTCTCAACACAATCCACTTCAAAAAGACAGAGAACGTTATAAGCACGACTTCTGTGCTATATTACGCCATTCTCACACATTTACGACTTTAATCTACCTGCGGATAATAGCACAAGAGCGCGTGCGGACACTTAGTATATCCGTAATAATAAAGCCAAGAGAAAATACATCGAGAGCTTTTGCTGGTTCTAGTGTACCACGTGTGACGCTTTTATGATTCTCTTGGGAAGATCGAAGGCTGTGTGAGAGAACTGAAAAAGATATTAGGATGTAGGGGGTTGTTAAATGAATACTGGGGAGCTGTGACATGTGTGACTATATATATATAGAGAAAGCTCAGGGGGAATAGTTCATGGATCTATTTTCTATAAGATTGAATTGCTATAAAATCAGGTATTGAAAATCATTGTGTACTTACTTTCGTTCTGTTTATTGTTCTTATATTCTTTGAATTTTAATTTAAGCATCGATATTTTATATATTTACTGGTATATACTTATAGTTATTTGTTTGCCAAAGAATTGCGATTATTAAAACTGTTAATCTTACGAGTCATTAAATTTAAAGCTTTCGTCAAACTTAAGTAAGACTTGCAAGAAGCATAAACATTATATTATACTTTTATAAATTTTAAGTGAATAAGTAAAGTAGTATGAAAATAGCAGAATTTTCCAGATGCATTAATCGTAAAAATTAAAAATTTAAATTTGCAAAAGTTACGAAAGAGAAGCCAAGGCTTGCAAGCACAGTAGGACATTAAAGCTCTGCTAATATAGCGATAGCATAGCAGAGAGAAAGAAAGACAGAGTAACATTAACGACACTACATAATTTGTTAACAGCTATGAATTAAAAGCTATATATAAAATACAGTGTTGAAAAGAGAGCACACGAGTTGCAGCAGCAGCAACAGCAAAGTAGAGAAGTAATACAGCCAATTGCAGAAAATTATTAAAGTCAACGACAAAGTCTACGTATATATATATATAGCAGCACTTGCTGTTATATAGTTTCTCAAGGGAAAAGCACGTGATGACGCAATCCTTTTTCGGTCCGTATACTTTTTTTTCTCTTTCTCGGCTAATTGAAATGTAAACGAAAGGTATTAATTAAAGAATGGCGCGAGACTGCTCTCTCTCTAGCTTGTTCTCTTGCTACAAAGCAACAAAGCGTTATACTTCACCTCTTTCTCTCTCATCACAGTCCTTTATTTTTTTTCATTCTCGCTCTCGCGTCAACTTTTCTCTTCTACCACTTATTTTACCGTCGGTTCTCGCCTTTTGTTCCTTCAATCCAAGCAATTTCTCGCTTTCTCTTTAACGTTTTTTGTACTACCTGACTGAACCAGCTGCGTTTTCTTGTTCTTTATTTATTTATTTATTAATTTAGTTTACCTTTTTTTTTTTAATTTTTTTGAAGCGACAATTTTAAAAAAGCTCTATTGTTACGATGTACTAATTGTGTTAGAAAAATATTCGTTTTTAACGAGATGATTTTTCGTTTTGTAGAAAAAACGTAAATTTGATAAAAATAATTAAACGGTAACATTTAAAATTTATTACTACTAGTTTGTATTGTACAATAAAAATATCTCTCATGAAATAAGTTGTAGAAATTCACATTTTAAATTTTCCCATTTCAATCTTTTTTCAATTAAGCTTAAATATTTTTTTCATACATTAAAAAAAAAAAACTCATTAACCCAAAATTTCACCTTTAAAAACTAAAATTTTACTGAATATCTCTTTAAATACACACAAACCATTGATAAACATCATAAGATTCAATTCTCACATTCTCATAATTCATTAAACCAGAAAACCCTTAACCATAATTCGAAAGTCATAAAATTAGTTTCATACAGTAAAGTAAAGTAAAGTAAAGCTTGAGGCGTGTTTAATGCCAGCAGCTTTAATAAACTCCAAAATCCTCAAGCCACGCGCACACGGGCGCCGTGCTCTCTTTCATCTTTTATTATTTCTTTTTTTTTCATCCAAGCTCAGGGTAGAGCTTTCACCCATCTGTCATTTTGCGCGCCTGCATCTTCCATGAACGCGTCTACTACTACTACTATAGCAACAGCAGCGGCAGCCTCCTCTGGCTCTCTTTACCTTACCATCTTTCGCTCTTCTCTCTCTGCTTTTCCTAACTCTTTCTCTCTTTCTCTTGCCTTGTTCCTCTTACTTGGCTCGCTTATAGCCACGAGTTTCTCCCACGTCCCGTTTTCTTTTTTTCTCTCCTCCCTTTTTACCTTCTCTTCGCTTTGGCATGAGCACAGGGTTAAGAAGAAGGAGGGAAAAGGAAAGGGAACGACCGTCGACGTCGGCCTCTCATTTTCGTCGCATGGTAGCAGCAGCGACGACGACGACGACGGCGGCCCCGATGGCACTTATAACGAGTAGGAGCGACGCAAAGTGGAAACAATTCAAGTGGCTGCTTCTCTCAGGGTACGCGAGCAAGCAAGCAAGCCTTATATCTTTCTCTCTACCTTATACCCTCTCGTTTTTACCCTACACGTGGTGTGTGTATATGTATGCCCCGTTCATCTAAAGCGCGCGAAAAGATTTTCGAGTGTTATTCCTGCAGGGCAAGACACTTTTACCCTTATATACCAAGAGAAGCTGAAAGTCCAAACAGGCGCGAGTGCGAGCTTTTTTTTTAAAGAAATTTTGTTTTTTTTTCTTTTTTGGATTAGAGATTTTGATGTTTGTTTTTTATTAAAATTTTGAATTTTAAATTAATATTTGATGATGTGAGAAGAGTAAGTATTTCTTGGAGTTTTTGGTTTTTAAAACTAATTAATAATGTTTAAAGCTAAGAGATATAAGTGTTTTAATTAGGTTTATAAAAATTTTAATCATACACGAGTAAAATTACGAGCTTTTAAGAAAAGTAGATTACTTTTTATTATCGGTAAACGCGGAAGAAGAAAAAAGAAGATATTATAAAAATGAAAAAGTTATTTAATCATTGGAATATTTGAAAGGATAGGTCGCTCTTTAACGTTAGGTAAAAGCTATTTTTAACTTTTAATTGGATACGTGACGCTTCTACGGTACTAAGCAAATTCTTCTTTTTTTTTTCTTTCTTTATCTATCGTATCTTTCGAACTACTAATTTTTACAACAAGCTACTTCATTACTTCGACCTATTTTACGTTACTCGTCCACGCAATATATCGTAGACGTAAAAGATTAGAAAGGATAGAATAGTGTAGGCGTTCTCTGCAACTTATTTCATTTTATTTGTACAAATAAAATTAAAACATCGGTCTAATGACAGTCGGCCTGTTACTTTATTTGATGAAACTACCTTTGAATCAACAAAAAAAAATTACGTTTTATGTGTATAGGTTCTCTTTCTCTTTCTTTACTTGGACTTTTGTTATCAATGAGTCATTCCACTCGCTACGGTCACGCAAACCCATTATTTCCGTAAAAACACAAAGGTAGAATAGCGATACCACCGGTAAAATGAAAGTAACTACTCATCAATTTTATTTTATTAAGAAAATATTTTAAATTTATTATATTTTTTTTAAGCTTATTATTTTTAATTCTATTGAATAAAACTAAATTTAATTTAATATAATTTTAAATTTCTACGAAACATTACAACAAAAATACAATATTTAATAATAGTAACATAAATTTTCTCTTAATAACTTAAATGCTAAAATTTGTAACTTGACTAAAACCGATAAAAACAAACCATTAAGAGACAAAACACAGTCCAAGTTGCATAGGAGGACGATCCAACTAGAATAGAAGAAAAAAAAATAATAATAAACTTCACAAAATGGCTATTTCATCGCTTGCATGTATACTCCATTGGGTCTCCTCGAAAATCAAGCAAAGCAAAAAGGCCCCTACAGCCTCTCCTACTCTCACCAATCGATATTCAATTAAATCCCGCTTGGTTTTTCATAAATCCGGTAGCAAAGAAAGAGCAAGCTCCCCGTGTGCGGCTAGGCGCTTGTGCTTGCAACGGTTAACGAGCGCTCGTGCTTACCCCCACTTCCCCTCCTCTTCTTTTCCGTTCATCCAACCAAGGACGGAATATCCTTTTCGTTAAAGCCATTACGTTCACTGGTATTTTCCATTAACCGGTGCATCAAGGCTCTTCTTTCCCCTCTCAACTGGACCTCTTATCCTCTTTCTTCTCTTTTGCTTTTGCTGATTTTTTATTCGTCTGTGTATGCGTGTCTTTTCCCGCTGCTTTTTGCTGGTTCTTTCTACGTTTTTTTACACTTCTCTCCTACTTTCTCTTTACTCTTCTATTTTCACGTTTTATTTTTGTTGCTTTGGTGCTCTTCGTTTTATTTATTTACGTGCCGATCCCTTTTTTCCGTACTTTATTCTTTCTCTATACTTTATTTGCTTTCCCTATCTCTGTGCTTACTTTTTTTTACAGTAGAAAATCGTCTGACACGGGAATTAACTTTTCACGGGCTATAAATTTATCAATATTACCATTAATTTAATTTTATTAATGTATTTCTTTTGTAATAATATTAATAATTAGAAGCTCAAATTTTTAATAAATATACTTTTATTTACTAAAATTTATTTGCAATAAAATATCAATATAAAATATTAAAATTTACTGAAAATTCTCTTTTACTTTCATAAGAACATTTAAAGAGAACTAAATCAAAGAAAACTGAGTACTTGAAATATTACTCTAAAAAATCAGGTAAATAAAAATAAGTTCCAAAAAAAAATAGTACGTAATACAGAATTCTGTATTTAGAGAGCACAGGCCAAACCTCAGTACACTTTTTCTCTTTGATCACCTCCTACTCGTTTCGTGAGCTTTTCGACATCGAAGCTGCTACCCACAGTCAAGTATCGAACGAGCAAAAGAGAGATGGAATGAGAGAAAAAGAGACTTTAGATATCTCAGTCAGCCTCTCTTTAAAAAAAAAAAAAAAGCAAAAATCGCTAGCCGTCCGATTTTGTTAGAGAATCGCTCGTCTCTGTGCACTTCCGCTGATAATTCGCGGTCGGCTGGCACATAGAGAGAAGAAGAGTAGGAAGGAGTAGAACTAGTAGGAGGCTTTGACGTTCCGGTGTGCGGATTATTCGACTCTCTCTTTCTCCCATTTAACCTTCTATCCGTGTTCTAGCAAAAAGTAGGATGGGCTTGGTTGTAGGAAAAACTATTCCGGGGATGTGAACGGGATAACGATCCAAGTAGTGGTAGTAGTAGTGGTGGTGATAGTGTGTATATATGTATGCAGCCAGTCAACGTTGACGAGAAAAATCGAAGGGGCTCTACGGAGCGTAGAGATAAAGAGGTGCGATAGGGAATGAGCTGAGGGAGAAACAGCTCTACTGTGAGGTGCCAGCAACTTTTCTAAAGGTCTCGTTTAGATCAATATATTTACCTGTATGGTTTAGTTTAGAAAAAAAATATGGAAGAAGATAATAGGACAGGATATAAGGTTGTTATATTTTATGTAAAATAAGAATTTATATTTTTTTTCGTCATATTTCTAAATTGTTTGTGTATTTAAAATAATATATAAAATATTAGTAATATTTGAAACTTCAGTTACTATGTCAATATAAATTTGACAAAATTGTAATTTTAACCCTTTCTACCAAGAATCTTAAAAGACCAAAAAAAAAAAATCTTGAGGGTCTCAGAGGGTAAACATACTTATGTGTGCATTATGAATATTAAAGCAAAGTCGAAGAAGACAGAAAGTAGAAAACGCAAGTAACAGCATCCCATCAAGCTTTTGCACTAATAGAGAAGACTCTGGAATCTCTTAATTAAATGAGCCAGTTTTATAGGCTATATGAGCGCTTGGGCAATAGCAGCTTTCTAGTCTAGCCATACAAGGGCGCACGACTTGCATAAGACATTTACGTTTAATGAATTTGTTTTTCTCCAAAACGTAGTCTTCTTCATATCTACCAATCTAACGTTTAGACTTTTATGTGTGACTGAGAAGACTGAAAACATGGGAAGGAAAGAGATGTTTAATCGACGCAAGTATCTCTCGTGGGAGGTGACCGGAAGCGCTGGTGCAAATAACAAGAGGACAGAGGTGTTGTTAGCCCAAGGCTGTTGGAAATCCTGTGGGAAATGGCAAAAAAGGTATGGTTAAAAAAGATGAAATCCTGTTTCTGCGTAACGTTGTTGTCTAGCCAGTGACCGCAAGTCCGATGGTCTTTGTAATACCTGAATGCGTCTTGGTGGTTTCAAAGATTATTGCTTTGTCGTGTTTCCGGTCACACTTGTTTTACGATTTAAATAAAGTGAGGCGTGAAAAGAATTTTCAATGAAATTTTTTCTGTTTGAAATAGAATTATTTAAATGTTTAAGTGCCACAGTTTATAAAATGTTAATAACAATATGTTTACATCATGTTTCACTTTGATTGTAATTAATTATAGTATTATTTTTTGAATTTACTAAATTGTGTTATGCACTTTCTAAAATAAAACAATTTCTTATATCACGTATTTCAATTCTCCTCTTTTTACATTCTCATTCACGCATCAGTGAATTTTCCTTTTCATAAAATTGAAGTTAAATAGGTTCATGATACAATATCAGAAATTCATTAAATTTCATTAATCTTTTATTCTCTCTATCCAAAGCTTGACTGTTTAGTAATCGAGGTTCATTGACATTATCGTACGTGCCAACAAAATACAGAAAGGGAAATGTGTATTCCCAGTCAGTAATCAGTCTGGTAATCATTTCGTTAATTGCAACCATAGGACAATAATTGTTTTATCTAACGGTAGTTTGCTTCAGTAGTTTTCATTTGTATTAGACTCTCTACAGATTAGAAACGAGATTTCGTTGAATTTACGAACTCGTCCAAACTTTCGTTTATTGCCTTTTATGTTTGACAAATTGGTAGACACACTCTCGCGTGGAATTTTGCGTATGGAACAATCTGACAGTCAAGTTGATTGAGAGACGTTACGTATGTGGTCTTTTCCGTTTATTTCCTATCCATTTTTCACCTAGAATTTTCATCCTGGATGTATTTCCTTAGTTTGACTGTTGAGGATCAATATTTGAAAATATTGAACAATTTCCAAAAAAAAAAACATTTGTTTTGAAAGTACGTTTGCAAAAAAAGGAAATCAATAACAATCACAAATATTTATTTTTTTAAAGTATTGAAAACAAACAACAAAAATTTATTATTGTCATTGTAAATTTTACTACACCATGTGTACAAAACGATTCATCGTCAATTTTAATGGTGATCCTTGCTATATCAAATTTACAATACGTGATTTGATGCTGCATACATTGAGAAATTTGGTTACTGAAGTTCAATTGGTAAACAGACAACTATCGTTCATTGTATTACAGTCGTAAAAGGACCAGATGTTACATACATAAAGTTGGGAATCCACAGTACAAATTTGCCATAATGTAATTACAGTTGACCACTACAATATTGTTTCGCGATCAGGTCTAAATGTAATTATGTACGTTCATGCATACCAGAGGTGCAAACTAATTTTCAAAATTTTGGAATAAGTGAAAATTACAAATGTAACGTATGTATATGTAATACACGATTTAAGTACACATAAGATTTTATCAAATTAAAAAAAATTCTCAAATATTATACCGAATAAACCCATAAGTTTGCATATTGTTAGAGTATATAGTGAAAGGGGTTCAAGAAGCTTCCTAGCTCTTTCAAGTGCTTATACTCATAAAGTGGCTTTCGTTACTGCGCATTTGTCTTTACGATTTCGATATTGATTTTACTAATTAGGCCGCAGGGTCGTCTCTACCCCATACGCGCTCTTCTGCACTTGGTTCCCACTTGTTTGCATCACTCGAGCTTAGCTTAGAGTAGTATAGCGAATCATGCAAGAAAGGGATCGTCTGCACACCCCTGCGTTATTAACACGCAAATAGTCTACGAAGCTTTATTTCAGGCGCCATATAACGCAAATAAGCTGATTTTCAAAGAATTTAGATGCGTTAAAGGTCTTGATGTTTATGATGTTAACTTATGAATCTTAGAAAGGGCAACAAGTGAACCGTATTAATTGTAGCTTTGTTTTTTAGGGGAATAATTATGTTAGACTGTGTTAATTTAATAATTGATTGAGTTTAGTGTGGTAATTGATAAATTGATGAATTTTTTTAGGAGTTTAACTTTTATTATTAGATTAAACGTTTTAAACATTTTTAATTAATTAATTTTTTTTTAATAATATTAACTTAAATGAAAAATATATATTTTTAAATTATTTCCCAGCTAATAGTACACAAAGTGTATTGATTTTATCATAAAATTAGTTCATCAATCATAGAAACGATAAATTATCATGTACCTATAATCTGAAATCAAATCAAAACTTTCGTAATTACGTTCTCTGTGAATAAGCAGCCTAAGGGAGGTGAACAAAGTTTCGATTCCATCTTGATGCTTCGATCAAGCTCTCTTAAACTTGGATTCCCATCCTGCAACTGATCTATACAATTAGATAAATATACTTCAAATACCAATGCTCGGTTAGTACATAAAAAAAAAATTTATACTCGGTCTGTTTTTATCGATTTTATTAAAAACTTTGCAATATGGAAAAAAGATTAAAGTCTTACTCTCGTTAAGATAAAACGATATTTTTCACCAGAAGCACGATTTAATTTTTCTTTCTATCTTCAATTTTATGGAATATCCAATTGGACGATTAAGAGGTTCATTTCTGCTCGACACGATCGGTCGACCATTTGCTGACCTTCTAATCAACTTAATGAGATAGTCTTTTCGTAAGAACTGGAAGAGAAAAGGCACAAAGCTTTTTGCGAAAAGCAATTGCTGCTCGATTCAAGCTTGGAAAATTAAAATCAATAATTCTTTGTACCTTGACTTTGTGCTTTTACAATTGTTTCAATTATTTTGCAATATAAAATAATTTTATAATAAATTTTAGTTTTTTAAAAGGTTATGCTAATTTGTAGACAAAATTTATAATTTTTTAAAAATTTCACCTAGTATTTAATTTTTTAAAAACAGTAGAAAGAATTTCTTTTATACACGATAAGATAAAAAATATTTTTTCCAGGATATAAATCACTGCACTCCAAGTTATGATTAATTATATTTTTCCAAGCTTATATATCTTTCGTATAAATATAAATGTAATTTTTCTTCGTCGGTGAAAATATAATAGAACATTCATTTGTTTCGGCTGACTTAATTATCTGTTTACGTCAGCATCATATACGTTAAAATAATTTTAATTCTTATTACTTACATTCCACTAGAATTTTATAATAGTCTGGATTAACTTGCACCAGGACTGTATGAAAATTAAGCAATAAGCACAGAATAAACATGAAACGCATAACTTAATTATTTTAAAAATGTAAGAAAAAATTTCAAAAATTCGTCAAAATAAATATCCAAAAATTCATTTATTCAAAAGCCTTATCTCATCCACTTCAAAAAAAAAAATTTACCAACCCACCAACTTCAAAAAAGACATAGCAAGTGTTAAATTACAAGACCTGGGCACAGCTGCACAACTTCCTGTAGAGCAGACTAGCTTCGTAAAAAATTTACCTTCACACAAACATAGAGAACCACCACCACCACCTACATATCAAATATACACACCCACGATAGTAATAGTAGTAGTACACAGGTATATCATAGCCTTTACAAAGGCGCTAAAACCAAAAACAATTGCAGAGCCGTTATCGCGATTCACCTCTTCTCTCTCTCTCTAAGCTCTGGTGTAATTAAAACGCTGCAGTAGAAGCAAAACTCAAGCGAGCTCTCGTACTTTCTAAACTTGGCGGTAATGGGCGTTATCAGTACGTAGCAGTCGTTCTAACGAGTGGCGCCTCTTCCAAACGCGCGCGCCCGCGCTAACGTCGGAAGCCTACCGGCAGAGATCAGGCGCCAATTATCCCTTAAACCTTCCGGTGTGCGCTTACTTGCTTGCTTCCTATAGGCGTCTCTTCTTTTACTCTGAACATACGCTTGACTTTGCTACTGGTATATTGTCTCTCTTGAGTGTTTGCGAGCTTTCTCGTGTCCTCTTTCTTCGATCATTGACTTTTTCACGCACGAACTTTTTTTTTCTTCTTTTTTTGTGCTTCTGAGATAATGATGTTCTCGCACGTTTAATCGATACTTTAATTATTATTATTTTTTTATTGGAAAAGTTATAATAATCTATTGGATGAGAGAGTACGTTAATTATGTTGGAAGATACTTTGTGCTTTTGTTAAAGGATTTTTGGTGGATGGGTTATAATAAAATAATGCAGGATATATACGAAAATTTTAACACGTGTTTCCGCGTAAATTTAATTAACTCACGGACAAAAGGTATTACGATAATTTTTTTTTTTTTTTTGAAAGAGAGTAAGGTGTGGAGAGATAAATCGAACTGAATAGCTTGTTCATATTTTTAATCAATTTGTCATATTCAATAACTCTTTTTCAATAAAGTACCTTGCAGGAATTTCAATGAGTTTTTTTCTGCATAATTGAAAAGAATGTCCTGAATAGTTATAAATACCAAATTATAATAATGTCTTTTTTAAATTTAAAATTTTACTATTGTTAAAATCACATTGTAGTAATAAAATAACAATTTGCATTAAATTAAAATAATGAATTATAATTATAGCGATTATGAATGAGACATTTATATTAATATCTTTCTTTTTTTTTCTATTTCAGGTGAGTTGAACTGAACAATTAATGAGTGCGAAAGTACATTCCATATTTGTACAGTAAGTAAATCAAATCGTGAATACTTCATAAAATTTTTTTTTATTTCTGGTACGATTAATCCGCAAAATCGTCATAGACTTTCACACCCATACCTATATACTACTCAGTCTGGTGAAATTCGCTGACGCGTAATTTTACACGCACCCATAATTTCGGATTGAACACGTCAACGCCGCGAGGATGATCATGCTCAGCTCACACGAATATTGAAGGTTTGGTAACGAGTGTGTGCAGACGCATTTCCGCGAGCTGAAGCACGAATTAACTTTTCAATTAAAATAGCAGCACGTCGTCAGGAGATAGAGGGGGAGGGGAGGTAGTGTATGATACTTGCTTCTTTCCGGAAGAGGATGGATTTCGTCAGGTGTAGAGTTTAGTTCATGAAAATTCGTTTCGACGCCCCGTGGTGTGGCTTATATATATCGTAGAGTAATCGTGTATTAATTGAGCAAATTTGCAACCGAAAGCGACTGGTGCAGTCAGAATTTTTACAATGGTCATGCTGACGGGATTTTTTTTCTTAAAATTTTTATATGAGCTTCTGGTATTTTAGATTTGCGTTTCCGGGGATTGCGAGAAGTAATTTTTCTGTTCGTGGAAACTTTTTTAAATATTTCATTTGCAGTCGTGCATATCTCAGCTGGTTTCTCTGTTACTTTTTTTTATTTTTTTTACCAGTTTTTAGAAAAATTTTTTCTGAGAACTGAGGTTACACTGTTTACATGAAATATTAAAAATTTTTAATATTTGAATTAATTAAATCAGAAAAAAACTTCGGTACAATAAAAATTACTTTTATTTAACTTCAATTATAGAGTAATTATCCTTTTAACTACAATCAACTCATTAATAAAAATATTACAAGTTAATAAACCT
>JAPYZE010000915.1:0-38907 GCA_030522805.1 Leptomastidea abnormis
AAAAAAAAAAAAAAAAAAAAAAAAAAAAAAAAAAAAAAAAATTGCAAAATTTTTTTGTGAAACATAAAAATACCATATTTTTAACATTCACGTACTATACGTAACAAAGACAAAATATGATAAGATTCCCCCCTTCCCTTAAAAAACAAAAAATACCTACGAATCAAATGATTTATCGACTTTCCACGAGACTGCACTAGTATTAGTAGTTGTAGTAGTAGCAACATTGGATATGCGTCACAGCGCGCGTATACGAGAGAGCGTCGATAAGAGCGTAGGGAAGTTAAATCCTCTCCGACAAATCCCGCGTGAACTGACATGGCCAAGCCAGTAGCAGCAGTAGTCTGAGGTGCTTCAATTTACTCAACATCACTCCTCCTCCTTCCTTCTCCTTCCTTTCCTCGCGGTTACGCTCGAACGGTCGCAAAACCACGAAAAGGGGAATCCCCTTGGAAAAGCAAGCAGCTTTCTCTCTCTCTCTCAGTAGCTATATACGCTACTTTTCAAAGCCTGTCGAGCAGTACAGCAGCAGCAACAACTCCTTCTCACAAAGCTTCTCGCGGATTCAAGCTCTTTGTTCTATTCCGCTACGCTTTCCCGTCACTCTTCGCCAAGCTGCGTACTTGACAAACATACCTATATACTGAAAGCTTAGATACTTTGTTAGGGGGGGTGAAGAGAAATGTATAGTGAGAGAATGAAGTAAATATATTGAGAAATATATCTAATATGCTTCTTGCTGTTTGATGCTTGCTGTTTTCTCAAAACGTCAAAGCTTATAGGAAAAATGTTGTTATTATCGACAGCTTAATGGATAATTCGACCGTAGAATTTTGGCGAACTTATTTTCGATCTTCTATGAGGAGATCTCATTTTGCTTGGAAAAAGTTTTGATACGTCTGCCCTGACTTGCCTTCTTTTTTTTTTTTTTTGTGGTGGTTATTAGTTTTCAGGAGGGATATAAATATAAAAAAGAGTTACTGAATATATATCTATACCTATATATAGCTAAAGTGCAAAAAGTTGATGGGAAAATAAATTGTGAGGGGGTGATATGTGTTAAAAAATAGTTAGATTTAGAGGGTGATAAATTATTCGTAAGTGTACATTTATATTTGAATTATATGAAATATTACTTATCGACAGAAATAAGGCTAAAAATAGATTTATTTTTGAGTTTAGTTTACAAAGTAAAAAAAGTTTTAAAGTTAGATTATGAGAAAATGTACCATCATTGTATAATAACGTAATTGTAACAGAAATTAGATTTCAAAATTTTCTAAAAAAAAAAATGTAATAAAATGTTTCAAATGTAAGTCTCAATAAAAATCCTATAAATACAAGTAAAACTTTTTCTTTTCCATAAAAAAAAAAAAAGTCGTTGACTGAAAGATCCAAAATTACTTTCGATCTCTCGCAAACTAACGCGTACACAGGAGCGCGCAGTCAAGCTTTGCTACCAGTCGAGCTTATATTGGATCCTCGGACAGCCGTTATAGTAAAAAGAACGCCTCTATATATACGCTCTTCTTCTTGCGAATAGAGAGAAAGATAGACTACTCGTTCTAGAAAAGTAAAATCCCGTACGTATTTCGCGCCCGGCTGCTTCTTCTCTCGATTCTCTCTCTCTTTCTCTCTTTCCACCTGTTCTTTCTCTCTGCTGCTATCCAAAGACTTTTTTTTCAACCCAGATTCCCTCCTGCAAACTGCGTTTACGAGCGATAAAGGAGTTTGGTAGGAAAGCGTGTATAGGTATATATGTATAGAGAGAACCTCTCCCCTGCCTACACCAAAGCTTTCAAGGCTTTATCGGAACTTGACCAGCCATGGAGTTGTAAAATTGCCTTATCGCTACTGGCGGGGTGATATGAAGGAAAAACAGCTCTGGAAAAAAAAAAGATTGACGTGAAAATAGCTGGATTATTTTTGTGGGACAAGGGCTTTATGCGTATATATAACTTTAGGACAAGTTGTGTGTGTGGGGGTGTATATGACGAAGACTTTTTAAAATCGAAGTTATATTCGAGGAAGATATAATGACGTCGTAAAGTTGTTTACAATTGGGTTTTAGTTTAAAATCGCGTTCTTCTTTTTTTATATATGTGTGTAGCTAATTTTATATATGTTGAAGTGATAAGTTTTTTTTTCTCTTTCTTTGCAAAAAAGAAATGACCTTTACTGGTGAAGGACAATATTAAAGTTGATATAAAAGCTGGGACGAGACTAATAATGGAAATACATGCATAATGTCATTTTTATTGTGTCAAATAGTAATTTCCATGAAAATATAAAGATTTTATGCAGATTTATGAATATAAAAGACAAAAAAATATTTCCATGCTTTATTTACTGACGACGAGATTCGTAATAATTTGAATCGTAAAAACTGTTTAGCCCAAGGATATATTACTTTTATATATGCAACATTAAAAATTTTTTTTTATTAATGATTCATTAGAAGAACACGCAATTTTATAAAAAATTTCGTTAAAAGATTTAAATATTAAAAATATCATTTAAATTGATAGAAAAATCATATCAATTTAAAAGAAAAAAAAAGTGAAATAAAAAATTTAAAATTTACCAATATCCTCCAACCATAACATTAAAGTAAAATATAGTTATAGCTTATATACACAGAATAATCAGACGTAGCAGAAAATCGAAATCACGATAATAATATGCCTGCAGCTATTTTCCATGATTAGCCTCGAGCGACAACGATAAGATCCACTCGAAAACGATTCCTTTCGGTCCTTCGCAGTTTGACGGTGTGTCTTCCGCATAGTATCATCGTGACATTATACGCGAATCGAATCTCACCAAATCTTATCTCTCAGATCTTGGATTTTCCCTAAGCGTGACGTTGTCGCAACCCTAAGTAAACGTTTTACTTGCTATGCTTATCTGTAATATCTTTATCGTTTAATACGTTCGTTTAATGATAATAATATTGTTACGATTGAAATTTCAAGATTTTAACGATATGAAAATAATAAGTTTTACATATTTATATCTTGAAAAATGTAAATTATTAATTTGAATTTCTGTAAAATTAATAAATAAATGCTTAATTTTACAAGCATGGTAATTATATGCTATTGTATACTAATCACATTATTAATATTACACGAACAGTGTATAATCTATACCAAGTATAATTATTCAAGATTATGCATTATATCAGTTTATTTAGTATTTAAAGCTATCCTAACATTATATTTACGGGCGTTAAGTCAATTGTAATGTTTATATTTCATTAGATATTTCTCTGTAGGTATACACGTGCTTTAAAATCATGTATGTATTTAATAACGTAAGCAAATAAGAATAGCAAAGCTTATTATCGAAGAATCGATAGAATTTAAGGGTTTAATTATATTCAATTAGTTTCCTGTATACACAAAGCTTGTAAACTTTTGACCCAAAAAATACAAAGATAAACAAATTGCAAAAAAAAAAAAAGAAAGGAACCAAGAAATAATTAATTTGACTACTTTAATAAAGATAAACATTAGTAATTTATAGTTTACTTGGTAATCATCAATAATATATTTACTCTCATAAAAGTTAGGGAAAGAGTCAGGGTAATGGCTTTAATTGAGCCGCAACAACAACAACGTAAATAGAAATACTGAGGAAGGGGAGAGGGAGAGATATATATCGTAAAACGTACATAAATAGCTCACTTCCTATATAAATTTTCCAAGTTTTATCCAAGTTTACCTTAAAATATAAACTTTGGCCCCTCTCTCTCTTCCCTTCTGATATATACTATCCTTCACAAGTATAAAACAAAGTTTATGATACACTAACGGCTTTTAAAATTAAACCCTAATGACGAATACTATGCAAAAGCTAAAGTAATATCCTACAACTGCACTAAATTATTTTCAAAAAAAATATAGCTACCTATATATTATCCAGCATATATATGTAACATATAATTTATATCGTTAAATATAACAAGATTAAAAAATTTCAAGATCTCAACTTAATCATCTAAAATCTTAGTGATCTCTAAAAGCTTTAGTTTGAAAAGCAAAGTAAGTTTTGTGCATTTGCATCTGAGCATTGGTGAATGTTAAACATTCCATCATCGGTTATATATATATATATATATATATATAGACTGGGGAAAGCTCGTACCTATATACAGCTTGTGAATTAACGATCTCTAAAGCTTATAGAGTTTGAAGGAACTCCATTAAGGCATGTGGTTTATACGTTGAGAAACTTGTATATTCCTTGATTTTGGATCAACCGATCGCCATCAGTGTGACACCCTTTCTCCTTTAAGGAAATTCAAGTCTTATGTGTGTATATTCTGAAATTTTAGGGAAAATGATGAAACGAGCAATTAAGCTCGTTCATATTCAAATAAGAATAATAATTGATATGGAAACGAAATTTTCTTGGAAAAGAAAAAAAAAATATCGTTTTAAACCAAAAGTAAATATTGAACTTTATTCGGTTATCAAAAAGAAGTCATTAAAATGACACTTATTTGATTACTACGTTAAAATATAACAATTTTATCGAAAAAGAAAAATAAAAGAAACTTGTTTCAAGAATAATCGAGCGTAAGAGTTAAAATAAAGGTAAAAAAGAGAGATCTTAGTTGTAATATAAAGAAAGAGAGAGAGAGAAAGGTGGATCTGTCATGGTTAAAGAAAGAGTTTAAAAAGACTTTATGGATTTTTTTAAAGAAAATACGCTCTCTCGTATAGTCTCAATAATAATAAATCTCCTGTGGCTAGTCTTTTCTCAGGCGCTGCTACTATATATGGCTCGCGTTCTTTTGTACACAGCCGCTGTGCTTGTAAGGCAGGTAAAAAGAATGAAAAAAAAGTGAGTAAGGAAGGAAGCGTGGAAGGAAGAGATCGATGCGCTGATGCTTCTCTCGCGATAGGAAAGGACTGTATAGATGTATAAAATGGACAAAAGGAATTTCACTGTTTGAGTATATAATAATATATCGATGGCATTTTCTTGTCTCGATAACTCAGAGGGAAAGGAAGGAAACAGAAATGATGCGTAATTATATAATGAGGGTATAAAGGAAGAAAATATAGCAGTAAAAGAAAAATGTTTATGAAAGAGAAAATAAGGGTAGAACACCTATATATGCACAAAATATGTATGTAAGGTAACTCATACACTATTTCATGACTATTACAAATGACACATAGCAGTATTTCTTTATTTCTCACTGTCTACACCTTTAAAAATAAAAATAAGGGTGATACTATATATATATGCTTGTTTCCTTTTGATATATATCACAGTTGTATCTCGCAAATATAAGTTGAAACACGTTACTCTTCGCTGCTATTTTATTACAACGCGAATTTTTAAGGCTGTTTAATAAAAAAGAATTATTGCGTGTATGTAAAAAAAAAAAAAGAGTTCAGGCGTCATAAGCTTTACAAGCGTTATAATATGTACATATATGTAACGGTGCTTAATGGGACAGTGAAACGCGAGAGTTAGAAAAAAAAAATAAAATAAAATAAAATTAGTCTACTTTAACGAGATCATCTATAGATACACGTTTATACATTTCACACTAGGTATTAAAGATATAAAATTATATCTATATGCAAGAGAGAAATAAAAAAAAAAGTGTCGTGTTATAAAAGACAATAATTTTTTTTTCATAACGATCCATCAGTGTCATACTCACAAGGTTTTATATATACCGTCGTTTATAAAGCCAATACCAAAATTTTAGAGCGAGAGATAGGGAATACATAGAGGTAACTGGTTATGTAGGTAAAATCATCAGGGTGGAATATTCATCAGTATAGCTTGGTACACACGACGACGAGGACGAGGAGGACGACGACGACCAATCGCAAAGCCATCGATAATTCATATCCCATTAGCTCCTCTACTGGCACACCATGAAATTTCGTTTATATATGTATAGGTCTATATGCAAAGCTCGTTTATGTGTGTACCCGCAACTGGTAAGCTTTTCTCTCTCTTTCTTTTGTCTTTTTTATTCAGATAAACCGAAAAAAAAAAGAAATTCTGCAGGTGAGAGATATTTGCTTTTTAGCGCTCTTGAACAATATCTGTAAAGAAGAAAATTTTCAGCTTATATCCATTTCCATTTAAAATTGTAATTGTTTCTTTAATTTAATTGTCAAGCTAATACCGCAGTTGATTTATCATAGATTGAATCTGTCGTGTGTTCTTTACTCTTTGATATTTTTTCTCATTTTATAAAAAAATGCAAATAACGTCAGTCGGAATAGTTCCAGGTATATAGGCTTATAGCTGTCGGAAGGGAAAAAAAAACTAAAAGAAAACCGAGAGAGTTTCGTGTCTTTGAAATTGAGGATTTTTCAACTATACCTACACCTACGCCAAAATCCTTTCAGGTTTTTATACATGAGAATTTGGATATAGTCAAAAAATCTCTCGCCCGCCCAACTTTCTCTCAAGCTATATACTTTTATAAGCACGATGAGAAGACTTTTTTTTTTTCAACTTTTGTGCAGCAGCAGTAGTAGGAGTCACTTTTAAGTCAGACGGAAAGATTCATGAGATAACGGTATATAATATAGTGAGACTTACTAGAAGCTTACAACGAGAGATGGATCGTCTATCTTTCTCGTAGATTTTTCTTCAAACTCTTCCTCTTCTCCTTTTTTTTTTTTTTTTTTTTTTTTAATTGCGACTTAGAGGCTCTGCATACTAATTTTAAAGGGCTTGTTCAAACTGGGTGAAAAGTTTTTCAACTTGATTTATATACGTTTGAACTTATGCCGTGACTTTTAACGTGATTTTTCCTAATTATAACAATCGTCAAGAATAATTTTCCCTTTTTTTTCGTTTTTACAAATTAAGCGCAATTTACTTTTATCACAACTAATTTTAAAAAAGAAAAAAAAAAGAGAGAGATGAGGACTTTTTAATTGTAACAAGCAAGTATAAGGATAAGCAACTCTCGTTGTAACAGCAACAGCAACAACAACGTCATACTTACATACACACAATGTTACACTAACAATTATTATGATTACGAAACAACAACAAGCGCAATAAAACTAAAAGAGAGAAAGCCATTTGAACGTTTATCCCAGCAAAACGTTATTTTCTACAAAAACAACAAAAAAATAAAAGAAGTAGAAAAAAAAAATTAAACAAAAACTAAATACGACATCGTCAAGCAAAAACTCTGGACAATTAGTTTAGAAAATGCAAGCACGCGCGCACAGAATGACGCGCGTCATAAATATCCAACAATTTTCTACGATATACACACACACAACCAAACGAATAACAAAATATTCAAGTTTAACGAAGCTGCACCACAAACTCAAATCTACAAATAGATTAACGACCCATATAGAAAGAGAGAGTTTACCTTCATCTTTAAATTTTGAGTAGTATGAGTTTGTCTCTTTCACCTCTTCCTCGCACCTTTAACTCTTGATACTCCATCTCAGTCTGAAAACCCGCAGTACCAGTATACCAGGAATATACTACTCGCTACTCTCCCTTTAATTGCAAGCTAAATTTGAGATTTATTCAAGGACGTGACGGGCCTTCATTTGCAAACGAAATAGAGAGAGACACGGTGATATAGTGTATATATACCATCTGTATATAAGTCTCGCAGCATTACATCTAATGCTTCGAGCATGTGCGCGCATACAACGGAAGAGCTTGCATGAATTTCTGGTCCTTATATAGTAAAGTGGAGAGAAAGCTGTTGAGAGAGTGCTGTGTGTGTACATGTATGGTAACGTCTTGGTAAGGCTATATATACGGGGGATTTTGAGGCGATACCTCAAGCCAAACCTATTAAAATTGCTATATCGATTTTGCGCTTTGTTTCATGCAAATTAATTGAGAAATATACTGTAGATTAATATCCGTGAGAATATTTAAATTTAGAGGATCCAGATGTTTTGAATTTTGGGATCTGAGGATCTAGAGTATATATTATGTTGGGATGTATTTTCTTTTTTTTTTACTACTTTCTTTTGTTAAACTAAAAACAACAACGTGAATTTTGTCGAGCTTTTGCGTATACTTTTATTTTTCCGCAATTATTATTTTTTTTTTTTTCTTTTTTTTAGCCGCACTTGCGGATAAAAGTCGAGTGCGGTCAAAAATGAGAGACTTGGAATGTTAAGAATTTTTCTTCTTTACTTGAGCTTTATTTCTTTTTTTTTACCTCTATTTTTATTTTTCTCTTTAAAATTCCAAGTCTATGCGACACTCACAAAAATAACAGATATTATATAAACGCCAGAGCAAAAGTCTTTTTAAAAGAAGCAAAAAAGAAAATAAAAAAAGTAAAATTCCTTACTGTTCCATATCAATGTATCAACCATTATCAGCATATCATTGAAGAGACTTTCGGAATGTCTTTTGATTCTGATGTATATACATATATATCGAAAGCAAAGCTTTACTCGTACATATATACAGAAAGAACACCTTTTTCTTCTACGGTAGACTATGCAAATTATTTCCAAGTGCGTCACATTGCTACTATACTACTTTTGCAAAGGTATACATACGAAAAGAGAAAGAACAAAAAAAAGGCATCCATTTTTCCTTTGTGCACGCCGTTCGCGATTCAAGTATGCTTTCACTTTTTTCTTTTCTTTTTCTTTTTTGCTACCACCTCCGGACTTTCTTCCTCTCTCACTTTTCTACTTTTTGTATTTTTCTTTCATTTCACCCCCCCCCCATTTCCTCTTTTACTTACACATGCACACACATACACACCTTGTCAAATGGAAAAGATCTATTGTTTTGGCAAAAGTTGGATCGATCGATATTATATGCTCAACTAGTAAAGGAAGAGCGTTTGTTTTAAACAGAACCTTGAGAAAAAAGTTTTTATTTTATTTAATCAAATGACAAAAAGTGTTGAGTGATATGACAATTTTATTCAACGTATTGTTATTGTTTGTTGGTTTATTTGTTCATTTATGTTATTGTTTTCTTAAGGTTACTTTATTTTATTTCTTGTTAAAATATGTGAATTGCTATATTGGTTTATATTCTTCAAGCAATTACTTTAAAAGGTGTAAATGTAATTTAGTCAACACATACTTTTTAAAGTAAAAATACTCTAAATTCACACACATTTTTTTTTTTACAGGAAGAACAATTTCTCAGCACCTAGTATTTTTTTTTATTTTGTTTGTTTTATTTTTTTTCTCACAGTTCTGTCTCGCAAAAGTTTCATTTCAATTAAAGTGCGCAGTTTTGTCGAGACTGGAAAAGGAAACCTCGACTTTCAAAGAAGCTCATGAACGGACTTTCTCTCTATCACATTTCTACATTTTAAACTGTTGAAAGGAATTTTTAAAATTAGTTATAAGAAAGTTTAATTTTCGTAAAACTCTATTGACATATGTGTCAAAATGAAAACTTAGAAGTTATTCCATTTATATAATAACTTCTTTTTAAAAGTTAAAAAAAATTATATATATATTTATCACATAATTTAAAATATCCTTGTACCCTTCTCTTGTAATAAAATTTTCTATAAACGAGTTTTGTTTATCCGCTATATTTCTCTAAAAGTAACTTTTGAAACTGAGATTTGTCAATTAATGCGTATGCATATATTTACTCCTCCCTCCCATTTCCTCCCTCTAATTTAGTTTTCCAAGTACACTATTTCCATAAAGTTTGATACAGCAATATTTTATCTAAAAAGAAAACTCAAATTGCACATTTTTCTCAAAAATATATTTTTTAAAAAAAGAATTTCCAAGAAGAGAATTCAATACATTTTTTACAATAGGTACATTATACAATTTACAAAAAAATATTAAAACTTTGAAACCCCATATTTTTTCATTTTTCAATTTAAAAAAATAATCAATAAAAAGCGTCACATATGAAAGCAGTTAATTATTCGAGAACTATGTAACGACACAGTGATAAAACTGTCGTTTGAAGAAAAAGGGGGGGGGGGGGTATGAAGGTGGTAGTAGAGAGGCATTAATAACGAATCCCACTTGAAGATCGTGTGAAAACGTGGGCGACGATTAAACGGCACTCAGGACCAAATGAATGGCTCTGTAGCTATACGTATATATGCCTACCTATATATGTAGGTAAAAGAGCCAGCGGCGAAAGAGAAAGAGCAGCAGCTGCCATTAATTGAATTTCTTCAGCTATTACTATAGGTGTACAGTACGCAAATTCCGAGCTTACCCTGTAAACGCGATATGGCAAATTTGAGCTTACGCAGTAAAAAAAGCGGCTCTGTTCTTTAAAGCTATACAAAACTTTTTTCTCTTTATCCAACAAAAGTATTATAGAGAAAAAGAGTAGGAGGGAAAAAATTAAAGGTCGTAGTGGGTAGGATTGAGAGGCGACGCGTAACCATTTGGTTCAGTGTAATCAAGCGCTGGTCTGGAAAGTGCGTTTGAGGTTTTAACTGCCGAGGCGAGTTATTGTTTGGGTTTAGGGGGGGGGGGGGGGAGGCCGGGGAAAGGACGGTTAAATAACGATGGAAATAAAAAAAAACAGAAAGAAACACATAAAATTCTAGGATTTTTGTGGATGAGTGATGATGTATTGAAGTGTAGGAATGATAGTGAAAATTTTTAAAAAAGTTTGCTTTTGAGATATACTGGAGTAATAGTTTGAAGCGCGTCATCGATGAAATAAATTTTTTCTTTTCATATAGGTATATGTGAGACGAGAGGAAAAAGAGGGATATACATATACATGCAATAAATTGCAGCGCTTCCAAGCCAATTGACAAAAGCCAAAGCTTTGGTAAATAAACACACACACATACACTTACATGTCGATGTGCAGAAATTTTTCTGTAAAGAAGAGCAAGGTCAGATGTATGTATGTATATATATATATACGTACATTGTCAAGTGTGTTTTATGAACAAATCGATTAGAAATATGGGCTATGTCTGTGCATAGACGTGTGTGTGTGTATGTATGTATGTGTGTAGGAATATAGGTATATAGCAAATCGATCTGGTATTCGCATTTATCATTTACGAGCAGCTGAGTAACTGAAAGTTCTAGTGTAAATAATTGTCGGGGAACTTATTGCAGAAAAGAGAGAGAAATGAAACATGTATTTTACAGTTTCTCGATAAACAGGGAGAGAAGAAGGATAAAATGTTTTTTCCAAACTGCTTTTGTGTATAGTTATAAAGTGTGTGTGTGTACGCGAGAGTTTGCATATTTATGTCGGTGAAGTAAATTAAAATTCTTTTTTATCGATTACTTTTTCTTTGAATTCGTATAGCTGTATGAAATATTGTCACTTGTACTGTTATATTATGAATAATCTATGGATTTTAATCTTGCAATCATTTTCGTAGAAATCTTTTTTTTTTTTTTTAATTTTAATCATTGCTTTGTATGTACAATTTTCTGTAAATTATTGAAAATCGTATATTCTTGCGTTTATACATCAATAATACACGGTTATATCCTGAAATATTTACTGGTAAATTTTGTAATTAATGAAGCATGCCTCAGTGATCAGCTATTATTATTACAGGATCATTATATTGTAGCAACGAATTTAATGCTACAACGTTATACGTAATCATACAAATTATGACTCTTATAACAATCAAATCCTCGAATATTCATTATTAAATTCTCTCTATATACGAGAGTAAATGTAATATGAATAAAGTATAAATGTAAATGTATACATATATAGGAAGATCCACAAATTATTATCTTAATTTCAATACACAATTTTTCGTCCAATTTTTTTTTGTAACATAGATACAATTAAAATAATTAATGTAACTGACTTTTATTTGAAAAATAAAAAAAAAATCGTTACAGGTAAATCACAAGCTGTCACTATTTTAAACCAATTTACTTCACGTTCAAGTCTTCTTTTAGGTCGTTCGCCGCCACACTGGTTTTCTTTCTTTTTTTTTTCTCTTTTTCGTTTTGTTGACCAAGAGAAGAAGAAGAAGAAGAAGCCGCCTCGAGGAAAGTGGCGTCGCGCCGGACTTTAATTAAAAAAGCCCGCTTTTCTTCTCATTCGCACTTAACTCAGATAGTCGCTTTTTTAATTCCCATCTGTACTTTTTTTTCTCTCTCACTTACTCACTCACTTTATCTTTTTTTTTTTACTCTCTCTTTTATCACACTCCTTTCTCACACTCAAGCCATAGTGGTATTAGCGGCTTCTTCTCCTGACCTTTTCATTTCTCGACTTTGACTGTGTATCCTGCAACTCTCAGCTTTTTCTGCCTATATCTTTTAGTGATGCTACAAGTCTTTGCTTAAAGAAACTTTACCGTTACTTCAAAGACTTGAGAAAGAAGTCGTGATCGGTGTTCCGAGATTTAATATACGCTTCCCCTTTCACTCCCCAAGTACGTGATAGGTGTTTTTTTTTTCTTTTTTCTGAACATACAAACAGAATCTATGTTCGACTTGTCGTGAATTTTTTAACTTACAGGTATACTAAATTGAATAAATTTTTTTTTTAATTTTTGTGTGTAATAAAAATGTTTGATGATAACGTGTGGGTACGTGATTTCTTGTAATATCGTTTTAATCCAACTACTTGGTGCTAAAAATATATATTGACTTTTTGTAAATTTAAAAATACACATGCAAGGTCACCACTATAGTTAAGCGGATTTTCGATTTGTTTGAAAGTTAAAAGTTTATTAATTAAGTGCTAAACTGCTTTTTGAAACGAAATTTACCTTTTTTTAAAAACGGATATTACAACAATCATAAAAAATACGATTTTTAAATGAAGTGTTGATCAACTTAGAAAGTATAACGAGAAAAAAAATAATTTCTTTTTCAAAAATAAAAATTAGTGAAACAAAAATTAGATTTTGGCCGTAATTTTTTTTATGTTTTGTAGCTGGCAGATTTTTATTTTAGAATTAAATAAAAATAATATAAAAAGTTTCAGCTATAATAAATCAAAACACTTGAATTATGCATTAGAATTGGAAAATAATGTCAATCTTATTACCAAAAAAAAAAAAATAGAAAATAAACTTTTAAAATAAAATTTAAAAAAACGATATACTTATTGCAATATAAGTTTATTATATAACATAGAATACAGTGCGGTATAAGGTAAAAAATTTTTTGTAAGATTTTGTTTGCTAATAAAACGCACGAGCCCAACACTCGTCCCACGTGACTGAAAATCGATACTAATGCTCATCCGCCCTTTTGCCCTTACAAAAGAAAAGAGAGTCTCTCGGACGTTGATTGAACGAAGAACGGATTGGAACTTAGCTTGAAGATTTCCCTGAACGGTAGCTTACCGAACGACACACACATGAATTTTTTTAAGGTATAGATTAAAGTCAAAGAAAAATCATAGACTCATCAATATTTTTAAACGAGCAATGTTTGCTATCAATCTTCTTGAAATATCGATAAATGTCAGATTTTTATATTCTAACATAATTTAATTTAGAGCTTGTTATGGATTTAAAAAAACAAAAAAATAAATAATTTTCTACCTGTTTATTTTAGTTTTAATTTGAAAGCCAATAAGACTTGCATTAATGGAAAAGTTTTCATAATCCATGAATCAGTCTATATCAAAACTTTTACAATTCGTTAACACTTCGAGATAAAGAAAAATAGAAACTTTTATTATTTTTATAATCATTTCATTTAAAATATATACTTTTATAAATCTAAAAAGATTTTTTCTGATTTTAAATTATCTTTTCTACTTTTATTCTATTCATGTTTTACAAAATTTTATTATCAAATCAAACTGATTCATTTCTCAATTTCACAAAAGTGTTCCAACCTCGTTACAAAGATAGCGTTTTCGTACTAAAGAGAGGACTCTTAAAAAGGAAAGATAAGGCTTTTATGAAGTAAAAGATTATTCGGCAGAATTTTAGTCCTTAGAAATAAAAGATACATCGGATTAGCGAATAGAAAAGATGTATGAACACGCTCGTGTCTTGGATTCGGGTCAAAGTGCAGACACCTGCTGTGATACAACCGAGTCAGGATTAAATAAATGAAGACTGTAAATGTGTATGTGGGGGAGTAATTTTTATCAGGCCAAGTCATATAAAATTTTGCTTTTGTTTTTTGGTGGAATAATAAGCTTGGGCTTCTGATGGATAATCCACAGTTTTATATCTCTTGGAAATGAGAAATTGAATAAGAAGGCGCAAAAGAGATAGCTATTCATCATAGCAATTTATTATTTTTTTTATTTGATTTCAGGTCAGAATTTAATTCAAAGATAAAAATTAACAAAATTTATTTTACGTTTTAGTATTATGAATTAGATTGACAAAAAATAAAAGAAGTTATTAAAAAATTGAAAATTGAATTTTTCTGTACTTAAAGAAGTCATTACTCTTGATCGAATTCCTACAAATCTATTTTTCATTCGAATAAAAACAAAAATAAATTGATACCTTTACTCACTTAGACGGAAGTAAATAATTACTTTACAGTAAATTCCAGGAAATAATCTGAGAAATTAAGTTTGCAAGTAATGTTACTTAAAAAAAGAAACTTTGTAAAAACGTAAAACCGAAGTGTATTATAAAAAAAAAATTTTACAACATTTTTCCATCGTAATAAAAAGAAGAAAATTACTTAATTTCTTACATTACACTCACCAACTTTTTCAAGCCACAGTTATATCGCTGGTAACTCTCAAAACTTTTTTCGCATATATCCGATAAAAATACTATATATATACACCTATATACGCCACATGATATTAACGAAACAAGCCGCGATTCATTAGTTTCAGCTTTTCTTTTCAATTTCGTTTTCCCGCACTCTTTCTTTTTCTTCCAACGCACTTGCAGTTCTCCAACGTACGTTTGAGCGCAGCAAACCGATTGGATTTCACGGTACCACACACACAGAGAGCAGACGAAGTAAGCTTGGTAAAGCTAGAACGGAGCTTGAGGATAGAAAGAAAAATAAAATAAAATAAAATAAAATAAAATAAAGAAAAAAGAATAAAAAAGGAGGAGGAGGTGGGTATAAGGGAGAGAAATGACGGGCGGAGTCACGTAATTTCGCGCGCGAGCAAATTCACTTAGTTCTCGTGTGCTCCTATACACTAGTGCGATAGTTGCGCTCGCGCACTTGAAGAGCTTTTAATTTAGTTTCAACTTTAATAAAGCTTTGCGTGCTTTGAGTATTTCTACTAATTTTTTTTTTTGTCTAAAGTGAGGGGAAAAAATGATTGAAATAAAATTGTACTGGCAAAAAATACTTTTAGATTGACAATAAATTTTTATACATTTTATTTATGAATTCGGAATTGAAATTTATTTGTTCTTTTATTAAATCGAGTGTCTAAAATATTAATTAGTCACCAAGAATATTTTATTTTTTATTTAATTTTGTTCATTAAATTTTATTTTTAAAACAGGTGATGAAAAAATAATATAAAAATTCACTAAAATATTCAATTTCAACAATGTTTGTAACTTGATATATTTATAGTGGTTTATTGCATTTACAAAGTAAATGAAATATTCAAAGATATTAATTACAATTTTTTTATATTAACTAATGCTAAATTATAATGAAAAAAGTCTATAATTATTTTAAAGCAGGAAATTACAAATATAATAGTTTCAAACATTTTTTAGTAAAATTCAAAAAATGACTACAGTTTAGATACTTGATGCTTACCAAGTATTAAACAATATCACAAAAATAAATTCGAATTTTTTATATTCGCTCAGTATTTTATTTCAACCAATTTTAAGATACTATATTTTTACTATAAAACAAATATTTTTCTATTTTTTTTTTATTTTTTAAATTAAAATTTGCAAATACTCATATAACAGCCATAGTATCTTTTTTTTTACATTTTTCCCCAAAAATATTTATAAACTAATTAAAAACAAAAGTGGCCATACAAATCTAATAAAACTAAATCACAAAAAGAAAAGCGAGAAGTACTCCAAGTTAAAGTGTTAAGAAAGAAATGAGAAAAGCTACGAGTTTTTAAAGCAAGAGAAAAAGTTAAGTAATAGAAGAAAAAGAAAAGAAAAAAGATCAGAGCAGAGAGTCGAGAAAGAGAAGTGGGATATTGTAAGATTTAGTAGTAGGTAAAGGAAAAGGAGCGTATAAAATTTCGTAATTTTGACAACCTGTTGAAGCAAATTGCAAGCTTTACCTCTCAACCCTTCTCTCTAAGTCTCTCTCTCTCTCTCTCTCTCTCTCTCTCTCTTGCTCATTACAAAATCTGGGAATAGCTCGAGTGCTTGGTTCTGGTATTTCTCGGTAAACTGTATACGAGACAGAGAAAGAGAAAGAGGATAGCAGAGGAAGGCAGCTTCGTAAATGTCTTATTGTAACCAACGGCAAGCTCTAGCTCCTTGCCAACGCGGATGGGAAATGAAAAACTTGCGCCTGAGGTGGTGGTAGTAGGGATGCATGGGTTGTCTATTGCATTCTTGCCGGAAACGTGTTTGATTGCTGTGCTAAGAGTTGCTCTTTAAAAAGGAAAAAAAAAAAAAAAAAAGAAGTCTCGATCGAAAGAAAATGAAAAAAACAATACTCGCAATAAAGAGGGAAAGAGTGAAATGAAAAGAAAGTCAATTGACTTTCAATTTATTTCTCACCCTTTTCTGCCTTGTTTCACTCTCCACTACTACTTCTTCTTCTTTTCTTTTTTTTATTTTTCCTTGCTTCATTTCTTATTTTCTGTATTGAATGAATATCGTTTTTTTTTCAAGGTGAGCAGAGAGAGAAAATTTTACCGAGAACTATGCCGGAGGCGTTTTATTAACCGCGATTGAAAATTGATATCCATAAGCGATATATCGAGCTATCTTCAAAATGTAAAAAAACTCTTTTCTATTCATTTAGCCATGACATTATTCTCTAGCAAAATTAATCGAACAAAATTGAAATGATCTATTACTACTACTACTCTTTGTGCAATTTATCATTTTGATCAATCCAAGTTTATTAAAAAATATCGATCAATAAAATGATAATTTTGAATTTAGCAAGATAATAATCTACGTCAAATCTGTTTCGTGCAAGATGAATAGATTTAAAAGACGAAATCAAGGCAATAGAGCTCGAGTCAACAGAGAGTCTCACAGCGGGTTCGTGTATATATGTAAGGACCATTAAAGCTTAATGATGAGCTGTTCAATCTTATTAGAATTAATTGACTGATTAGCCCCTTAGCCGCGCATACAAGTAGGTTATACATATATATATATACATCAGTTCATTCTGTAAGTGATCGCGAGAGCTTCTCTCTAACTCAATCTTGAGTTATCTATATACCTATACTGTTTGGAGGATGAGATCATTAGAAACAAGAATTTGTATAATATGAATTTCAAAGGAATCAGATGTTTTTGATTAATCCAAATTTATTACTAACGCTTTTTATTTGATTTATCAATTTATGGACAAACGACTAAAATTTTAAAACAAATTTTGTTGATAGAGACGTAAACCAAAATTTATAGGATAGTTCAGTTCTGAGAAGTGGCTTAAAGAGAGTGAGAGAGAGAGAGAGAGGATTAAATCGAACTTGCGGTTCGGCGTACAGTAGTGTATTCACGATTGAATTCATCGTATAAGCTATAAGCCACTTGGTCAGTACATCCGGCGACATTGGGTTAGCACACACACACACATAACGATTTGTAGCAAAATAAATAAAGACAGACGTTGGGATATGCATTTATAACGTACAGTCTATGTGTGTGTATTCAATTGTCTTGTTGACGCAAACTTCCGTAAGGAATTATTAAATGAATGTTATGAAATTGATTGGTATTTGGTATTTTTAAATATATGATTATGTGTGTTTTTAAATCAAATTGTTGGTGTATATTAAAAACAAATAATAATAACAATATACAAGGTTAAAATAAAATAGTTAAAAAATTTTCTAGTTAATACGTTACAAGAAAGTCTATTTTTGACAGCAAAAACAAAGATCGATCGTTCATAAAATATATAAAAAAAGTGGTAAAAATAGCAGTAGAGCTAAAAATACTTCACGTAAAAGTAATGCAAAAGTAAAGAGAAAAAACAATATTTTCTTGACCTAATATGTCATCTGTCATATTTGTGACAAAACAGTAAGTTGTATACTGCAAATTTCTTAAAAAATTCAGTCGTGCAGTAGAAAACAAATAGTTACTAAATTAATGCGTTAATAAAATTTATAAAAATTTAAAATTTAAATTAATAAAAAAAAATGTTTAATTTTAAAAACAAAAAAAAACATTAAAATTGGCAAACCATTTATTTCCATTCTTACTCTCATCATCATACAAACGTACATAGATGCGTGTATATGATGAAGTCTTGAAGAAAAACACTCAGAGTAACAACAGACGCGACCTCTTTTATCTCAGCCAACTAGAAATGTCTCTCCTATAAAGCCGTAATACACACACACATACAGACTCACCAACCTCTTATACACACACAACCCAAGCCAAAAGCTCATCGTGTGTTGCTTGGAAGCTCGCGCCTAGATCTTCAGGAAAAGCTCAGCGCTTTACGAGTGTTTTTACGACGACACGTACACTCATAATGCGAGCGTGACACACTCGTGTATATGTGTCTCGGTGTACGTGTGTGTATGCCTATGTACGTGCGTGTTACCGAAATAACTCGAGCGTTATAAGCGTCAGAAATGGCGAGATAACTGCCTTGTCATCCAGCTTTTCTCTTTTTCCCATGGGAAAAATAGCTGCAAGCTCATGGCGACGTCGAAAAAATACACACACACGCGCGCGCGAAAAGTCAAAAAGCTCATTTTAACGTTATATGCGCTCTTGCGTTGATTCGAGCAATTTTACCTTGTGTGTGTGTGTACCATTTTTTTAGCAGGGTGAGAGGGCGGAAATTATACAGTGAGTTTGTGTCGACAAGTCCGGTGAGTAAAAGAGAGAAAATTTGTTATCTCGCGGGGAATGAAGTGGCTTTGAGCTTTGTTTATGTAAAGGGTTTAGCGTGTGAATTCGTGTAAAATACATAGGTATATGCTTGGTTTCTATGTGTACTGATATAAAAGATTGGAGGTGTTAAGTTAAAAAATGTTGTATACTAAATTTAAAGATAATATATGGAATGTTTAGATATTAATAATTTATCTGGAAAATATAATGTTAATAAGTACAAGGATAAATAATATGTTATAAAATTAACTAAAATGATAAAGTTATAAGAATAATATCTTATATAAATTCATAAAAAAAAACTTATATATTAAGCCAGTACTCCAACGTAAAAACAACTTGGTACTTAAGAAAACAAACTCTGGTTAAGCCTAAATTGCTAGCCGGTACACACACAAACAAAATATAAACAGCTTTTATAAACGAACCTTTCAAAATGTTTGAAGAAAAAATTATACTAGTCATTTTGGGCCACACAAGAATTAACCGTCGAAGAAGCAATCAGTGAAGAAAGAAAAAAAACTAGCATACCACTTAATTTGCACTCTGATCTAAAAGTCTGATAGCTTACTCAGAAATTCGATTATTCGAAGGCTTGGAAATTTTTTGGCTATACTAAAATTGTAAGTAATAAAATTTATCGAATAAGGTGCTATTGCATTTAAAACGAGAACATCGAATTTAGAACATTTTTTTTTGTCTTACATTAAGTAATATAAATTTAAAAAAAGATTCCAATTATAATCAAACTAATTTATTTCTCATAATGAACTTTCCAACTCCAGAAGAAAAAATTTTATTACCTGCTTAAATAACTCAAAAACGCTCGTTCAGCTCCAAAAAATAAACGTAATTTTAATACTCATATTTGCATAGCAAATTTAAAAAATAAAAAAATAAAAAGAAAAACTTCAAAGCAAAACGAAATATGCGTAGGTATATATAGCCTCAAGAGACAGTGAAAGTAATATAAAAGTCGACTATATGCACCACCATCGTCATTTTTAGCGCAAACAAGCCACAAAACTACTACTACTACTACTACTATACACCAACTTAGTTTTCTCTTTCGTCCAGGTCACTTTTGACCGAACCATCCCTTGAGGCTCGAACAACGCACACACACACACACGCAAGTACTCGCACTCTCTCTCTTTTCCTCTTCCTCTTGACGACGTGATTAAAAATGTACGTCATTATTTCAGGCGCCGTTGAATTTGCGGCGCGTTAAGCTTTACAACGTACGCAGCACACAGGCATGTTGCCTTTGGGCATTTCGTTTCTGTAAAAAAAAAAAGAAAATAAAAAGAGAGAACGAAACAAAGAAAACGGGTAACGCGACCGCACTCGGACTTTCTCCTATTTGAGAATGGCTGCTGTTCCTGCATGGCACTATACGGTGTAGGAAGAAAATGCAAATAATAGGTAAAAAAAGGAGGGAAGGGGAGGAAGAGGAAAAAAAGAGGGAGAGCTGAGGCTTTATTAACGTAGAACGGGCGAGAGGTCAAAGTAGCTTTTGCACACAGAAGCTCTTCTATTCCCATGATGCTCGCGCGAGCGCTGCTGCTACACTGTGCATACTGCTCCAGCTGGCTTTATCTTTTTTACCCTGGACTCTCTCTCTCTCTTTCTCTCTTCTCTCTTGTTAATGCATCCGGGATATACTTTGTACCTGAATCAATCTACGTGCCTTTTATATATATGTTATATACTTCTCTTGACTTTTTACGTTATACCTTTTGTCTTAAATTTCTTTTTATGATTTTTTTTTCTTTCATTCTTTCTTTCTTTTTTATGTTTTGATGGTTTTGAATCCTTGAATATCCTTTTAATGAAACATTGAAAAAGTATGGCTAACGTTATAAGTAATTTATATTGTTTTACGATAAAATAAATGTAAAAAAAAAAAAGATAAAAAGAAGCAGAAGTTTATTGAGAAAATTTTTTGATTTTCTTTTAAAACTGAGTTTTTTATTATTTCAAAATATCTGAACAATATATATACTATACCTATAACATGAAAAACTTTTCAAATATTTTCATTATTTTGCAACTTTTGCAATGACGACATTTTAGGAATACCTTCAATTATTTCGTCAAAAAAAAAGGATGATTTTATAAAGTAAAAATTTTATTAGGCGCTATTTATAAAAAAAAAAAAAATCAGTCTTGGTCGATAAATTATAAAAATATTAATTTTTCGGATAATTCATTATCAAAAAGAAAAAGGAACTATTTAAATTTTTATGACACACTTAAATGAACAACTAAAAAAAGAAAAGGAAAATCATGTAACGAAGGTAAAACAAAAAAAAAAGAAGAATACGGAGAAAACGCTTCTTGCCCTTAAAACTAGGGGGCATAACTCTACAGTTTTTAAAGCAGGAAACGAGGCGTGCCAATGGCTAAGGAACGTACATGCTCTTTTTCTTTTTTTACTTCACTTTGTCAGAAGATTAAAAATACCAAAACATTTTTTTACGATCAGTCAAATATATAGCACATGAAAATTTTTACATTTTATTCATCAATTTATAAACTTTGTAAAGAAAAAAAAAAGAATCTGCTAAACAAAAAAGTTCAAGAAAGTCAAGTTAAAATTTAATTTTTTTTTCACACAGGCCTCTCCTCCTATTTAAAATCTCGTTAATTAAAGTATACACAAGCTTGTAATGAAAAAAAAAAGAAGAGCTTTATTGCTAGAGCCAATATTCATCACCACAGCAAATTGTAAAATAAATATTGCACAAGCAGCGAGTAAGCTTTGTATAAATTTTAATCAATAAAACCAAGTTTTAAGATTACATTCATCCTCTTCTCCCTCCTCTCATTCTCTCTCTTCGTTTCCTCAACTACTCTTTACTTTAAAGCTATTGTGTGAGTTGAACTTAGAGAAGAGATAATTCAAAGCCGTATCCTACAGAACGGAAAATTCGAAAAGTAGTATAAGACCGGCTTGTGTCAGCCACAGCAAAGCTCCGGCAAATACGCCGGGAATTATAAGAGAGCAAAAGATAGAGAAATAAAGAAAGAAGGAAGGGAAGGAGGATAAGGGAAATGAAAGGGATAAAGGCAGGATAGCAAATAGTCACAAAAAAGATGCACACCCAACCGATGTTCTTCCGTAAGCAGTAGTAAAATGCGGGAAATGTCTCGCGTGCAAAAGACGCTCTCTCTCTCTTTCTCTTTCTCTCTCTGGCTGGTAGATAGTAGAGTTCGAGGGGAAAAGGAACTGGCAAGCGAATCGGAAGAGCCGGAAAAGAGAGAGAGAGAGAGATAGCAAAGATGTGTGCGAGAGAGTAAGTAGGAAAGAGCCATTCAGTCCTATACCGGCGCGAAGACGTAAAGAGCAACGATGCGAATAAAAGTAACTATTTATCGCCATAGTAAACTGTCTTTGGATTTTCTTAAATTATTTTAATCATTTCTTCATCTTAATTATATTGTTTTGTTCTGATGTTACTAATTTTAAGAGTAGAGAATTAATGTATCGGAAATGATGATAAGCTTATAACATATCAGACAAAAATTTTAACTGGATATTAAAAAATAGATTAAATATTTGTTCAGTCGCAAGAATTTTATTTTTATACCCCAACAATATAAAAAAAAAATTTCTTATAAATAATAATATATATTATTCTTCGCTTTGTTACATCTTCTTGCAATAAATCATATTTCTCAAAAAGGCATAATAAGCAGATCGATCAAACTGTCAAGTCTACGTCTGCTTTATTTTTTTTTCTTTTTCTTTTTTTTTAATTTCCTTAGATCTAATTTTTCCTCTCATTTTTAAAATTACCAACTCATTTTCGATCAATTTTTTATTTTTTTCTCGCTTTTTATATTTAAATATAAAAAAAAATTGCTTTTTCCTACATCTAAATTACGATCTACACTAAGAAACTTTATTTTTTATCCCTCTACTCTTCCAATAAATTATAAAAATAACAGTCATAATGACGTTTAATCGAACACTTACGAAAAAAAACAAACGTAAATAAAAAAAAAATAAATCAGTAAAATCATCGTCTATCCCCTCATCACTAATACATCTAAAAATAACGTTATTCTAATCCAACACCAACGCTTCTTTCCCTTAATTTCTTCCCAAAAAAAAAAGATAATCCAGTACATAAACGAGCCTGTTCAAATATCCGCAGCAGCAGCAACAGTATTAGCATTAGCAGTAACTCCGAAATTGTAAATACAACGAAAAAAAAGAAGAAAAAGAAGGAAAAAAGAAGAATAAGAAAAAAGCCAAAGTCAGCAGCTTTGTTTCGAAGTAAATGGCATGCTGTTGGTATATTTACGTCAAGTCCGTCAAAGTCGTCCAGTGTCTGATGTAACTCGAATCTTCAGGGCCAAGAAAGAAAAAGAGAGAGATAGAGAGATAAAGGATCCCAAGCTTGCTCGTTTGTTGGCACGATAATACAGAAGGGAGAAAACAAAGTGAGTGAGAGAAAGACGTAACATTCTCTCGAAAGCTCTCCTCACACATGAGAAGACTTAGAGAGAAAGAGAGAGAGACTGGGAAGATAGACGTAAACATCGAGACCAACAAAAGACGATGTACACGCTCGAGTAACGGGTAACCCACACTACTATATACTCGAGATGCTGCTGCTTCGCGTAAATGGAGCTGACACACTGTTGCTGCTGGTGCTTCTAATACTATATAGAGTTGCTCCTGCTCTTGCTGCTGCTGATGCTACTGGCCGATCAATAAGACCGATAGAGCGTAATGTATAGTATACTATGAGATGTAGCCACCTTCTCTCTCCTCATTGCTCTATCTACCAACGAATTTCTTTTTCTCCCTCTCTCTCTCCTTTCTTGCATTTGTCTTTGGTGAAGAAGGGATTCTCTGACGACAGATACTGTCTGCTGCTATACGTACCACGCTTCATTTCTCTTCTCCCCCTCCTCCTACTCCTTGCATTATCATCTCGTTCTTCTCTTTCTCTTTTATATATCTTCTTTTTTACCGGGTAGATAAGAAAGAGGGAGGTTTTGAAAGGGTGTGGGAGTAAAAGAGAAAGAGCTTTTTGTAAGACTCTGACATTTTACGCTAATTAACATTATAATCGATCTCTCTCTCTTTCGTTGGCTATGCAACTTTGGTAGTATCGTCCGACTCCTACTAATTATCTCGACAACTTCTTGTAACTTCTATATTATAACTCCTCCCCCTCCCCTCTCTCCTTTCTGTGCTCTTTCATCCAATTATGATGGACATTTGAATAAAGGGATTCGTTACTTTGTCATAAAGAAACTGATAATTAATATTAGCTTTGATATAGTGGAACTATAAGTAAGCTCAACGTTAACGATAAATATTACATAAAATAATATAAATAACATCAATTGAATTTATAATTAGATGATACAAAATCTTTTTTTCTAACAATAAATAACTAACCAAATACTTTTCTCTTTTCTGTCAACAGTGTAGCGCACACGCAGTCAAGTGTTTCGCAGGTGGTCCACGTAAAAGCAACGAGTCACAATGTCCAATGTTACAAGGAGGCTGCGCGGAAAAACAGCCGATATTAACGTCAAACGCAACGGCAACAACGACACCACCAGCATCAACAGTTGGCACCTGTCGTTTACCACCAGGTAGTCGTCAACGTAGTCGACACGCCAACAGCACAAGTAGCGACGTTAATTCGCCACACAAACAAAAACGTCTACGTTTACAATTAGCTAAAGAGCGTAAAGCTAGCACGACACTTGGTATTATAATGAGTGCTTTTACAATTTGTTGGCTACCATTTTTCATCCTGGCATTGATTCGTATATTCCTTAAAAATCCAGATATCATACCTGGTGCTTTATCGAGTATCTTCCTTTGGCTTGGTTATTGCAACAGTCTACTCAATCCTATAATTTACGCAACACTAAATCGTGATTTCCGTAAACCATTTAGGGAGATACTTTATTTCCGTTGTGGTAATCTCCAGCATATGATGCGAGAAGAATTTTATCAGAGTCAGTATGGTGATCCAGTTAACAATTACGTCGTTAGATCGACCAATGAGACACTTGGTGGCAGCAGTGGAACATTAGCTGTTCCTTCGAGTGCACCTCATATTGGAGTTGCCAAAGGTATTATCGAAGGCACGTGCGAGGTGGATGAACCCGAAATTACAGCTCCTGTTATTATATCACCGACTTCGAACAATCCGCCCAGCGAGAGCTTTCTGTGATTGCCCGTGGATCAATCGGGATATTCGAGATCTCGCGAGCTTCAAGAAAATGATAATAAACTCATTGTGAGTTTTCATAATCCCGATTGAGAGATCCATTGGTGGTATAGCGCTTGGGATTATCCAAATACTGTAGTTTAATTGAGCTATAACCGAATCGTATCGGTAATAACTATATCACCTAGCTCTTGAATACTATTTTCCAGTATACGGCTCTCTGACGATGACACGCTGTGTATACTGATGATGAAAGAACATCGGAGTCTTCGTTTGGCTCGCGCGAGTTTCTTCATAGAAAGCTTCACTTTACTAGATTACAATTACGTATTCTACGTGACGTATATATACATAAACATATAGATATTATGTGCGTGAAAGCTCGCAGCTTTAAATTTTAATGTTTTTCATAAGAGTTTACGCGCAAGCTCAAGTCGCAAATATGAATATACATGCACACGTACACAAATGTGTCTTCGTCATATGTGTGTATGTAATATCGTTATTATCTTAGGAATGAAAAAAAAAACAAAACAAAAATTTATGTTGTAGGCGTTAAAATTCTATATATAGCATTGAAAATAATCGCTGATAATATAAATGAGCGTTATCGTTGATATCACCGCCAGCAGACTGACGAACAAAAATATAAAGAAAAAAAATATATAATAAAATATTATGCGCGAATACAAGAAGAAAACTATCGTGTAATAGTAGTATTTAATTTTAAAATAATTGTATAAGAGCGTGTATATCTTAAAAGTAGACGAATTGTATTGTAGCCATACACATTATAAACTATCTTATTTAACAGAAATAATAGTAGGATAAAAAAAATTAAAAATTCATATTTAATTTTCTAAATTTTCAGTCTAATTTTTTATGATTTTTAAATTCAGCAATCAAAATAATTTTCATGCTCCAGAAAAACCACGAATTCGCTACAAATAAGTTTTTTTTTTCACACGAGTATAACAACAAACCTGGTACATGCATGTCGCCACTCCTTCCACTTCCTTAACGTTTCTTATTTTTTGTCGAAGACACGCACACGAAATTGTCGAAATGAGCGTTACAACTTTTTTCGTGACATATGTGAGCGCGGTATACATAAACTAAAGAAAAAAAAAAGAAGTAAACAGAAATATACTAGTTAACCAGTAACTTTCAATGCATTTGTGAGAAAAAAAAAGGAAAGAAAAAAGGTTTAATAGTTAACGTAGGTAAAATAATGTTAAGCGCGCAGACGTTTTAAAGTTCTAAATAAAAACAAAAACAACAAAAAAAAAAAGAAAATAAAAGTGTAAACATTTATTTGGTGAATGTAATAGTTTAGCTGGAAAATTCGGAACTTCTTTAAACTATTCGAATCACGCGACTTTCGTTTTTTTCCCCCTTACTTTTACTTTGATAAAACAACCCTTTTCCAAACAGACTCTGTGCAAGCCCCCCTTTTTCTATATAGTTATCTTACCCTATAGTCATCTCTAGAGCCCAAAGTAGTGCTACTCGTATTACAAGCGGAAATTGATAATGTGTATCTATATAGGCGAAAATTTCATTTTTCTAGAGTGACTGCGTGAATTTATCTTGAAATTCTAAATTATACTATACACACCCTATATACTTTTTTTTATATATGTATATATACGCTTTACGCTATTTTTAAATTCATGAATACAGATTATTTTCTTTTTTTTTCAGCAAACACTATTAAAACTTTACAAAGCCATTTTTCATTTATTTAAAGTAATAACGAAATACATAGAGCTATATAGTAAGCAAAAAAAGAAAGAAAAATTGAAAAAATTTTTTCACCAGATAATTACGTATAAGAACAAAAAACGAATTTCTTTTTTTTCATTCTAATTTATTTTTACAATTTTATATTTACCTTATTAAAATTAAAAATGAATGCTCTTCTCGTTAAATTAAAAATGTTCGTTCGCTGAAGCAAAGTAACTAATTTAAAACGATATTAAAGTAATTTTTTTTTACATTTTCCCCAAGCCCTTTGAACCTTAACATTATATAGCAAACCACCTGTAACTTTTGTTTTCTTATATACACTCATTGAAAATATAAGTTACGAAATTGCCTTGGCTGTCGTCCATTAATGCTCGCCTCTAGCTTTGTAGAAACTTGTAAATCTCAAACTCGAGCACTTCCGAAATTTCGAAATACAAAGCGCTTGCCAAAGTCTACAGTTAAGTGTTGAAAAGCGTCTACATATATATATACCTATATATATACCTACTATATCTTACATAAATATAGTTTTCCAAGCTATTTACAATAAGCCTTTGTTATATACTGTCAGCTTTATTAAACTAAATTTTAAATTACTTCTAATGTAAAACTGTACGTTAAAATAACTTTTTTTTTTATTGTACATATTAAAAATTCTATGATTTTTATTAAACTAACTTATTATTGTACTATTTGAACATTGCAATTAAAGATCGATTTAATTAAAAAAAATAAAAATACCAACTGTCCTTGAAAAATTCCAATTTTAATGAATTCAGAAAGTATGTAAATTCCATCATTATATACCAAGTGTCGCTATTTTCAGTAGAAAGTATAAAAGAAGAAAAAGAATTTAAACCAGATAGTCCGCAGAGTGCAAAAACTAATTGCGCAAGCTATGACCTTCGGGATGCACTCGTATATCGATCAAAAAACAAAAAAAGCTCAACGATATCAATCTGTCATACTCGAAACAAAAAAAATAAAGGGAAGAAAATAAAAAATCGAGGGAGTTATATGGTGCTCTATAAAATTATAGTATTTGGATTTCTTTTATTATAATGACTAGTGTGTCTTGCGGAAACGCGAGTTTGTTATTGTAAAAAATTTATCTTTTATTGAGTACATACGCGTATATATAGTAGATACGAGCGACGAAATTGAAAAGTCAAGTTGAATGAAAAAGTTTTCAGGAAAGACGTTCCAAGGAACTTTATAGGGGTTTGTTTTGTTAAGAGAGTATATTTGAAAACTTTAATGTCAAAGTTAATTTTTTCGGAGAATCTAGTTTTCTAATAAGTACAGGGTTTTTCATTGTATTGAGAATATACGTTAAAAAAAAATGAATGATTTATTTATCTGTTATAACGAAATAATTTTTAATTATGTTAAATTAATAATTTATTTATTTATATTGATTGTAAAATAGTTTGTTAGAAGACGTATATTAGCGGACATGTAAATTATAGAAACGATATCGGAAAATTCAGTGTAAATACAAAGTATATTATAATACCTATCAGTTTGAAACTTCGACCTTACTAGAAAAAAAAAATAAATAAAAAGATAGAAAGAAAGAAAAAAGTAAAGTAAAACAATTCATTCTAAATATAGATAAATGAAAAAAATGTGTATTAGTTCGTAATTTTTATTTCCATCAGTGTCATGCGTTTCGCAAAATGAATGAAGAAAAAGTTTATAATAAAAAGGACGATATAATACGAATGTGCACACGCGAAGAGAAAGTTCAGTCATATTGATCTTCCGCGGAAAAGCGACTCGGCGTGTACGTATGTACGTATGTGTGTATGTATGTGTGTCTGGAAATGAAGAAAAAGCAGACCAATCTCATAACTTTACTTTTCTCACTGCTGCGTCGAATTACCTGTTACTATATATAAGCATTGTATTTTTTACAGGAAAAGTTTTTGCGAGCGAACAGAGCCACACGCTTAAAAAATAAAAAAATAAAAAAAAAAAGAACAAAAAAAAGAAAGACGTTGCTTGTTCCTCTCGAAACTGTGTACCTTGTTCTGAGGTTTCTCTGCATACAAAAAAAAATATGCGTCTTTCATTTGATATTATTTAGAAGAAGAAAAAAAGGAGTTGTTTTGTTATTAAGTAGTGACAAACTAAGATAAACTTGCATTATGAATACGAAAAATAAAATGAGTAATATAAATAACTGTAATATCAATATGTATTATATTCAGAAATAGATTTGACATGAACATAAATGGATGGACGATTAATACATGTGCGAGACAATCTGTGTTACAAGAAAATAAAAATTCTAGGACAAAAAGGCGACGAAGAAAAGTAAAATATGTGTAGTTCACTTATGATTGTTATAAATATAATGGTTAACACTACAAAAAAAATAGTATATGATTATTATACATATAAACATGATATATGTCATTAAAAAAGAAAGAAAATGAATAATAAAAGAGGTATGAATGTCAACAGTTCATCATACCCTAATTTCCGGTCCATTCTGTAGATTTTCAGTGATGAGAAGACGATTGGTATTTCGCAATAAATTTTATTACAATTAATATTATATTCATTTGTTACAGTAATAATTATATAAATATGCTTTTGAACAAATATGGTATATTACAAACCGCGAAAATGGTTTTTAATCAAAACATCTTTTCTTCGATAAAATAAATAAAGAAACAAATTTTTATTAGCAAGAAATCGTTATATTTACGCTGAATAAATATTTTTCACTTTATTTTTTTTCTCTTTCTCAACTTGGTAAGAAAAATAGGTTCGATATAATTCATATTTGCTCATATTTATTTAAATATTAGCTTTAATATTTAAAAAAAAATTAAATAAATTAAAATTTAATTAATAAATTTGAAAGCAAAAATTCAGTGTAAAAATATATAAATTACAGTAAATTTTTATACAAATTTAAATTAAACGTAAATAAATATATAAAATATAAATAACTCAATCCCAAGTTATTTTACGATAATGAGGCTATAATGACTTGTATTGTTTAATTTTGTATATCGACGTAGGAAAATTATAATAAAATTATTCGTTTTAATAAATATATATATACATATATGAAATAGTCTTAAAATAAATAATGCTCGGAAATTTTGCTCTAAAGCAGCTTATTGCGAACTTGCTGAAATCACACAGCGACGATATGATTTGTCGTTACATGTCAACTGAAATGTTGCGGGTACAGTGTAATCTGTATGTGCAAATTAAATAGCAACGTGACCAATTTTCATCGTGTGCGTTGCAAAATGTAAGCGCGTACGTCTGTAAATCAATTTCTGCAGTTTAATTTAAAAATTCAGTTCTTGATTTATATTAAAAAAGATATTACTAGATTCAAGCGATTGAAATTGCGACGTAAAATAAAAAAAAAAAAATTTCTTCGATTTGCTGATCATTTATTTTTTCCTATCTTAAACGTCAATTCCTTTTTCCTATTACATTGAATAAAAAGGTTAATTTTTAAAATAATTTTAAGATAACTACTGACGAATGTATTACGAATGAAATATATACGAAATTATTCCAAGTGTCAATAAATATACTGGTATTAAAGCAGATTAAGATATAAAAAAAAATTCAATTATAGGCCAAAAAAAATTCTTTAGTACGGTCTATAAGGAATTTAAAAGGATTTTATGCGAGAGAAAAAATTTTACGACAATCGAGAGAATTATACTTTCTTATAACATTCGTGAAAATTTATCACAGTAGTTTTCTGCGTGAATATTAAAAGTACTTCAAATACTTACACAAGAAAAAAACAATCAGATATGAAACATAAAATATTTAGTTATTACTCTTCAGTTCTTTTATTTTTTTATTTTTATTAAAAATATAACAAACTACAATTTATTTCACAAAACTTTCATTATTTATGCAAGTAAAATATAGTTTATGCTCAGATAAGTATAAAAACTTATAACAAAGTCAATAAGTATATAATTTGCAATGCAGATTTTTATTTTTCGAAAGTTTGAAAGTAAAAACTGAGAAAAAAAAAAAAATTAACGAAGTAAATACTATTTTTATGTATTTTTTGACCTTTCAAGTTTATCTTTTCACATGAGAATAAAAGAAGAACTGTATGTGAAAAAGATAGATACTCGGTAACAGATTTAACTTTTTGCCAAAGCCTCACTACCGAGATTGACAGGCTTTAATTGATCGAGATTTGATTTGTCATTGAAGTATTCTTTAATACTCTTGATCGGGGTACATTCTTTCAAGTACTTTTTTTGAAATGATGATCGATTTAACCTTCATTTGACATCTCCATTTTTCATTAATTTTTTTCTTCTTTTATTTAATGATCATATTCTCAAACTCCGTAGTCTACAATACCTAAAATAATTTTAAAAATAATACGTCAGTTGACGAGATAAATTACAATGCTTTTTACGAACTTGTAAAATTCATCACGACTCTCTGATTCTCTCATTGAAATGATAATCCTAATTTTCTGAGACATAATAGCCCGAAGCTGCAAGAGACAACTTTGAGAGTTCACTTTGCATCGCCACAATTTACATGGACTGCTTTAGTCAGCTTGGTTTCATTACAAAAACTTAGCCAAGCATTAGTGTCTCAGACTCATCTTCAATCCATTGCGCAGAAGGAATTTTATTTTGAAAACAATTACAGCAGCATCACGTACACAATTACGTGAACGTATAAAAAAACTTTTTATGTAAAGTACTACCTATTCTTATCTATTTTGTTTTCTTACAAATATTATTGTAGAACTGAAGCTTCCCTTGCGCGTGTACTTAATTAACTTCAGACTATTATCAAGTCCACGATATCTTTTACATTTATACTTGCTTTTCAAAGAAAAACTTATGACTGCTTGCGTGACGCCTTTAACGCGTTTCGATACGTGTTTGCAGAGCTTTTTTTCTCTTATTCGTTTTGAGCTTGCAAACGTAACATGAAATTTTTTTTTAAATTTACTTTTGCTTTTTTACTATACTAAATAAAATTATTTCCGGTTTGCTTTGCAATTCTCGTTCTAGAACTGTTTGTACATGTTTGAGTATAACTTCAAATGCCAAATGCACTGATATAAATTTATTTTTATATATTTTCTGATGCCATGAAAAATTTTATGATAGATATAATTTTAAATGTCAAGTCTTGACATAAAATTGATTTTTAATATTTGAATAACATAAAACATAAAAAAATTTTATCTTATCATATTAATGACTAAAAAAATTTTTATTTTATTATATCAACTCTACACAAATATCTTAACTTAATAACATAAAAAAAAAATTGATCTCAAATACTAGATATTTTTTCGCATCATATAGTCATTAATAATTACCGCAGCGACATCACTGATAATTCGCGCATCTTACCAAGAAAAAAAAAAAATTTTTTCCCGGCTTCCGCATCACGAAGAAAGCGAGTGGGTGGGACTCGTTTTTTCGTGCGATTCATCATAGGTATATATAAAAGTGGAACGCAAAAGTTGTGCCTCTTCCTTCCTACTCCATCTTTATATATCTCGCCTACTCAAGTAATTTTCGCACGTAAAATCGAAAGAAAATATTTGGAAAGCGCGTCGAGCTGGTGACGCGAAGAAAAAAAAAAAAAGAAGCTCGTGAAGACGTTGAAGGAAGGCCAAAGAGCAAAGAGAGGGAGCTTACATCCTTCCTTTCCCGCAAAATCATTCAATGAATCTTGCGGCAAGACCTTAATGAATGCTTCTTTCCCTCACAGCCTTATCTTTCTAAAACTCCTTTCATTACCAACTCACCAAGTCTTTTGCAACTTTTCATCTTTTTTAAATTTTCATCCATGCTTAAATTTTACTCTAAATATAGGATATATATTTTCGCAAGTAAAAAAAAAATCCTTGAACTTTTTCGTTGTTGTATAAATACAAGTCCCAAATTATGATAAATGATCTTTTCAGCTTTCATTTGTGCGCTAGCGTATACATATAATGATAGTGTATAGAGAGAGCAGCGAAATATTTTGGTGGAAATTTAATTAAATCATAAAAGGGTAAATACGTTTCGCGGTCTCGGCGCAGGATTGAATCCAGGTCGCCGCCCGCAGCGTTAAATCTCCCTCTTCCTTCCCTCCTCCCAATCCTTCTCATCTATACCAACAGCAACCAACCGCGCACATATACTTTGTATTGGACTTCTAATTGCCAGTGTTGTTCATATAACATTGACGTTCGAATTCGATTTAACACGTTGTATTTCTTTTTTCGTTGATTTAACGTTTAATTGTTAAGATGTCTCATGGGTAAACTTTCAAAATTTCGTTTTAGTTTCCTTCTTTTTTCAATAAATATTTAACGACTAATTTTACTTGATAAATAGATATACGAAATTAGAAAAGAAACGAATGTAATACAAAATCCAGCCTTATGTAGAATAAATAATAAAGAGTCATATACCCTTGGGTGAATAGAAATTGGTTCTATAGGAAATAAATTTGAAGATCTTGCTTTGCCAAGTATAAAAAATTTATCCAAAAAAAAAATTGATTATTTAAATATTTAAACGAATGTGTGTTTTTCATATATATTTATGAAAGAAAATGAATAGGTATGATATCGATTACGTTAAATATCTTAAAAATATTAATGTGATACGCATAAATTACGTTCACTTTATTGTTTTAATTACGCTTTATATAAATATATAAACTATATTTCATATAGTATGCTTTTAAAAATAAAAACGAAATCATATAAATAAATTATCAAATACAATTGCAATATACACATATGTATAAAACGCAGAATAAATTGAAAAAGGTATTTAAATTATTCAAATAATATTGATATATTTTTATGTGTGTCAAAACTTTTTGCATACCTTATAATAATTGCAGACATCCAGTACAGCATTAGTCGGTAAGGTATAAAACTGCTATTCTTATACGTCGGTTTTCATCATCCCCAAGCTCTTAAGCTGATCATCATCTGGTACTTAATAATCATTGCAAGCACTATTATTTACACTTAACAGTTGATGAGAAAATATGAAAGACATTTGAAAATGTCCGTTTAATAAGACCAAATGTCTGCACTGCACCCGATAAATACGATTTTATGAAATAATATGCAATCTGAGTAACTTTTAATTTTCGTTAAAAAATATATCACAACTACTGTCTTATTTGAAAAAAAGTCGTTTTAATTAATTGATTTAGATGGCAAGTTAAAATATATAGCTTATATCAATTACTCAAATAATCCGAATATTCGTATACTTGGATATTGTTTTCAACGGAACGAAAAGAGGAAATAACGACCAAAACGTTCTATCGGCGGTTAAATGATAACCTTTAAAAGGAATATAACTACCAGTCGTGCGGTTTTGATATTAAAACAGTAACAAAAGTGATAAACATAAACTATACGTTTCCTTGGATTTTACGACTGGAACATATAAATAGAGCCGCCAATATCTAAACTACTAAACTAATCAAACGACCTTACAATGATCGAGTTCACTTTCAGCTCTTCATAGCAACATCTGTAAATGAATGTCTAAAACACTTAGCTCTTCGAAATCATCGTCAAACTAAACGCGAACGCGACACACGATTAGACTCGTTCGATATACTCGAATAAAAATTAACGACTTTATTGAAGTCCACTATACTTCTTGATGTTCATACTGTTGTAAGAGCGAGATAGACGATCACGTGGTCTTTAAATTTCTAAGAAGCGGCAAAGTCAAAAAAATCTGAAAATAACAAAAATATCGTTAGGTTACTACAAAACTTATAACCCGAGTTAAGTTTCAAATTCAAACATCGATCTAATACATTACCTTATTTAATACAACAAAGTCAGAAAAAAATCCATCCAATAATAAAATCGATAACCACGTGAGTTGATCTATAGCACGCAGGTATCAACACGCAGGTGCGCGGGTATATACATACTCATTTAAAGGTATATATATATCTATATACTTCGCGACCTCGGAAAGTTTTATGCGAAGCAAAGAAGACTTTCTCTTTCTCATTCTGTTATTGGATAGATCAATACACTATTTTGACTAGAGTTGTCTTTTTCAGCGCGGTTTTACGCAAATTATAGATATAGCCTATAAAGTAACACACATGTAACACACAATCCGCAGGAGCACGCGGCCAGGGCGGCCTTGTTTGTGCGCAAACGCGGTTAAAAACACACTAACACACTACACACACACACATGTGCAGATGTGGGCGACAACAGCGCTCATGCTCATCTCGCGTGGTGCACGAGTAGAGCGCGAGCGCGAGTAGAGCCAGCGGTACGACGACGACTGGAATACATATACATATATACAACCCACACTACATCCATTTTGCCCTGGCCTCCTCGCTATCTCGCTAACCCAAGAAAGCACGCGCGCGTCTCTCTTGATACTGTCTCTCTTTGTTAGGCTTGCACACCAAGCCCCGGTCTCTTAGCTTTATCGTCGTATCTTTAAATCTTACCTTCAACAACAGTAAGCATGAACCCCGAAAAGCTCAAGAAACTCCAGGCTCAGGTGCGAATTGGTGGCAAGGGTACACCCCGCCGTAAGAAGAAGGTAAGAGTAACCACACGCGCATGACATACACACATACTCTACGCGATCATCGTGTCCTCATATATATTTTTATTTTGTTGTTAATCTATTGCGTCGCAAAGCGCCGGCTTGCGGCTCACATTCTTGGACTACTCTGAAATTACTTGACTGTACAACCCTTATATTATGATAATATAAACTCGTCCCCTCCCGGTATATTTTTGATGTGTGCACGCCGCGCCACGCTTTATTATGGGCCTCTATTTTAACTCTAACCTGATCCAAACTTCCCTATTGCTCCGTTTTTTCATGGCTATTATTGAACTCCAGTTTTTGTTGTTGTACTGAGATTTTTTTTTATTTTTGATTTTCGTAGGTTGTTCACGCAACTGCAGCTGCAGATGACAAAAAACTGCAGAGTTGTTTAAAGAAGTTGGCGGTTAATACAATACCTGGCATTGAAGAGGTCAATATGATCAAAGACGATGGAACTGTTATTCACTTTAACAATCCCAAAACGCAGGCTAGTCTTCCGGCTAATACTTTTGCCATCACTGGTCACGGTGAAAACAAACAAATGACAGAAATGCTTCCTAATATTTTGAGTCAACTTGGACCTGAAGGTTTGACTCAATTGAAGCGATTAGCTAGTTCTGTAACTGGTAGCGGTGTAAGTAAGGCTGCACTTGAAGAGGATGATGAAGTGCCTGATTTGGTAGAGAACTTTGATGAGGCTAGCAAAGAAGAAGTATGTTTCAGGAAATCAGATCCCTAAATTAGATTACATAGATTAATAAACGACTTGAAAAAAAAAAAAAAATTTATTAACCATTACTGATTTTATGTAAAAAGTTTACTTTTAATAAATTACTTTGAATATATCAATACAAAAAAATGAATCTTTATTTTACATTAATTACATGAATATCATTGCACATTTTTGAATTGTAATTTACATATGATACATTGATCTAAATTTAAATTACATAGATTAATAAACTTGAAAAAAATTTATTAATCATTATTGTTTTTATGTAAAAAATTTACTTTTAATAATAAATAACTTTGAATATATCAATACAAAAAATGAATCTTTATTTTGCATTAATTACGTGAATGATATCGTTGCACATCACTTGTTTTGAATTCTAATTTACATATGGTACATTGACCTTTATCAAGTGATAAAAGTGCTTTATTACAAATTATATGTTCGCAAGGTAATTTATAAAACTTGTTATCAGAACAGGATTTACACTTTAATGAATTAGTAACTTGTACTACAGAGTCAAATTGTTCCTGAATCATCATATTTCTTTTATGGATTTCTTCCTTATTTGAACTGTCTCTAGATGATACATTTAATTTTGTAGATTTTGCTGTAGCATTTTTTGGAACTGTACTAAAACTTCTAAGAGGCACAATAGGTAAGAAATGTCCATGAAAAGATTTCTTACATGCAGGACTACTTTCTTCACTTGACAAAGTTCTTTTCAGTGGACTGTTATTTTTTGTAATATTTACACTATTGACAGGATTTGTATTCCCACAAGTTATTACTTGAATAATTTTAGGTGTCTGCATTTCTCTTGAACCTAACACTCTTGGTAACTTTCTTATTTCTTCTGTATTGCTATTTTCCAGAAGAAATTTATCAATTCTGGCTTTTAATGGAAAAGCACCAATTGGCTTGCGCACATCATTAAAAGGAATTCCTGTAAATGGATCTGAAACTGGTCTACCCCAAACAGCTTCATTGTAACCATGTTTTTCTAAAGTCTTTTGATCAATAATTTTACCACTTGGCAAAATAATAGGCTGAGTCATTATTTCCAAAGTTATTGGATCCAAAAAGTCATCTGGCACGTTTAATAAATTTTCGTTCATTTTTTCTCTACAACAAAAAAAAGACATTTTTATAAAAATTTAAAATAATCTAACTGATGTATATAATATTACTTACAATTCTTGTTCTTTAGGCTTAGAACTTGAATTTTGATGACACTCATTAACTGGTAAATCATTTAGCCTACTCATCCAAAGTGCTGTTACATTCATAGCCATATCCTTTGCGCATTTGGGTGAGACTGAGCCCCAGATTTCAATTTTAGCCAAACCTGGCACAGAATTGTCAGTCTTTAAAATACTAAGCCTTAACGTACCAACATAATTAGAAATATTTAAAGACTTTAAATAGCGCTCAGCAAAATTTTGTGGCACAACAATTCTTGAATGATGAGGCACATCCCTCCTGTAAAAGAAGACACCCAACTCTTGCTTTTGAATAAAAGCAGTGGAAACATCAGTAAAAGGCTGATTGCTGCTATCAGCTGATTTGATAGAGATCTTAAAGCCAGATGATTTTTGGGCTCCAACTTGGGGCCAGATAATTATGTGACTCAATTGAATATTACAGATGAATGTGAAGTCAATATTTACTGGAGGACGAATGAAGGAGCAGGCCAGAAAGCCCTTGTCTGAATTATTGACCAAGTTTGTTATTTCATAACCTTCAGTGCTAATAGTGCTAGTGGTCACGTCGGTTCTTAAACATTTGTCACAAAAATTTACGAGCATATTTTAAAATAAAATGAATTTTAAATTATTTAATATCTTAGTGTGTCACAACTCTGATTTGATCGCGATTTATTTATTTATAACAATGACCAGAATACACGATTCTTCGTGATTGCAACTTGCTCTGGTTGTAAACAGACACTTGAATATTTTTGTATATATACCTACATATACTACATATATAGGGCTTTTACGTCACATATGTCGTAAATGTATTATAACTATTATAAGTACTTTGCAAAATTTAAATAATAAATATTGTTTAACTAGTATTTTCGCGATTTTTTGTTTAATAAAAAAGTGTCAAATGTTTAAAAAATTTTTCATCCAATGATTAAAATAAAAGAAATACCAAAATATAATAATTTTAATCATTTGAAATAAAATTGCTTATTAATAAAAAAATAAAATTAATCTACATGTCACATAAAATAATATAATGATAATAAGGAGAATTTAATGAATCCAGACAAACTTTTTATTTTTTAGCACAACCACAAAGTGGAGTGCCTTATTTATTATACCAATGTGTACTACGCTTCAATTTATACACGACAAAAGCTCACTGTCATTGACATTAGAATAACGAAGGTAGAAACAAGTAATTTTTATATTCAACTTAAATGATGGGCAAAGCTATAAAAATAAGACATAGTCGAGTGTCGGTCTCCCCGTAAGCATTCTATTTAAAAAATTTCGTTTAAAAAACGTAACTCTTAATAAACCTTTGTTATTTCTAAATTATTTTTCTTCTTCCTCTTCATCCTCATTTTCATCTTTTTTCTTTCTTTTTTTTTTTTTTTTTTTTTTTTTTTTTTTTTTTGTTTTTTTTAATCGTTTTCTAGATAACTATTTCGTCCACCAATTCATTTAATTTCACCATCGCTTTCGTTTTTTT
>JAPYZE010000916.1:0-50964 GCA_030522805.1 Leptomastidea abnormis
TATATATATTATACTCTCACACCAACGCTTCTTACTTTCATATACCTTTGGAGGATGATTTTCTTTTGTAGAAAATTGTTGCAGTGAATATGATGTTATTACAGTTGATGGTGAGCAATTGATTATTATGGGATGAATAGATTAGAAATTTTTTATTTTCTTTTTTTTTAATTTTCTAGATCACTAGTTTGCTTTGGTTATATTCGAGGGTTTGTTAATATTATGAGATTCAATTTTTGCTTATGGTAGTATTAAGCATTAATATCAATGTGTATAATATACGTGAAAGAGTTAATTAACGCTTTATTGATCATGTGGATTGATATTAATTGAATTATACAAATTTACCCTTTTCCTCCCTTCCCTTCATCTCATCTCTTTTGATTATTGTGTATTGGAATAAACGATTTGTTATTACGGTATAATGGTATATAATTGGATATTAATTTCTATGTTTTAGATGAACAATTATTGTGTTTCTACCCTTCCTTCTTCCTCCTCATCCCTTCTTGCCAAACTGTCTGTTAGTAAACTAAAGAAAATGTAAAATTAAAAAAGTAGGTTGAAAGTTTAATGAAGGTTGAGGAGTAAGAAGAAGAATAAAGCTTGGTAGTGACGTTGAATAATGAGAAAAAATAATGCAGAATTATTATTTGCAATTTACTATGATAAAGTGAAATATTAATTTTCTTGTTTATTTTTTTCTTTCTAAAGTTGGTAACAAAAGCTAATAAACAATGAAAAATATGTATACAACTATGTATGATACAATGACGTTGAGTACTTATATATCAAAGTTTTCTTATACGTATATATATATTATCATCTGTTTTTATCGGATATATACTTACTTCCGGGTTGTTATGACGTTAAAGTGTTTATATAGATTCTACAATTTGATCAAGTTTAGACTATAACGATTTACAAACATTTTCATTGTTTCTTTATTATAGTGGATCATAATAATGTGTATATCGAAATGACAATTGCAACTATATTATACCAATCGATTTTCTTTCAAATTTAAATTAAATGTATAAGTGAATGAAAATGAGTAATAAAATACGAAGTAAATAATGACAAAAAGCTCTTGGAGACAAAATTCTTTATTCTAACTTCAGTTTTTATTACTAAGATGTTTCTAAATCTTATTCTACAGATATAAAGCAAACGATGAGCAGTCAAAAAGAAGAGGAATATTAACACTATCAGCTCGGAAAATTAAAACCCCTAAAAATAAAACCAACTTATCCTTTTCTCCCTTATCAACTTCCTCATAAAATTGATTTAAACGTAACCTTATAGAGTAACAGTCCATAACTATAACTTACTTTTTCTACGGAATAGCCAAAATCAAAGCAATTACAGCAGAAAACAAAAACAAAAAAAATAGCAACTAAAAAATTAACGATCGTTTCTTAGAAAAGAATCTCGCGAAATAGTAGTAATACGTACTCAAAGAAGATCGAAGATATAGATAAAAAAAAAAGACTTGCTTACTTCGCGAGTAGTTAAAGACAAACGAAAGGAAATAAAGTGAGTATTACTACTATTGAAACTACCGAGGTCAGCGTATATATAAGTTAAAGGGTTGAAAAAAAGAAGAAAAAAAGAAATATACTTACAAAGTAAGATAAAGAAAAAAGATTAAGTTACGAATAGGTGCTATGTATATATACATTAATACCTATATATGTATATGAGCAAGCAAGCAAGAAGAGAGTTTTGATTTGAGCTTTTTGAGGTAAAGGAACGAGAGGAAAGTGGAATAGCAAGAGGAGAAAAAAGAGGGAAACGAACGGGAAGAGGCGCACAGAGGAACTTGTGAGATATAGAGGATAAGCAGGAAGAGGAAAAGGGAAAAAGGAGGAGAGGATGCGTGGCATAGCTGGGTGAAAACGAAAGAGAGAGAGAGAGAGAGAGAGAGAGAGAGAGAGAGAGTACATTCTAGGCGGGTGGGTAAAGAGAGAGAGAGAGAGAGAGAGAGATAGTATAGAGGTGGTGGTTGCCGGCATTCTGGATCAATACTCCCAGCCGGCGGACGCGCCGGCATATACCTACTACATTCATATATAGGAGCCAGTATGTAGTATACATCTCTTCACCAACACTTTGTATGTACTCTCTTGTGTATTATATATGTATATTTTTTGTTTCTTTTCTTTTTATTGTAAAGATCAGCATGAAGCTAGTTTTGTATATGTATTGGTTGCGTATAGTGTTAAGTAAACACGAGAAAATTTTTTTTTATCTTTGAGAAAATTATAAGAGGAAAAAAGAAGAAACACTGTGCGGAGGATTTCGTCTTTACCGACGCGAAATATCTATCCTTATTCTTACATGCTATGGAAAGAAGACTCAAGGCTATAAAATATACGGGTAGTTTGAGGTAGACGAACACTATGTTGTACGGAAGTCGCGGTCTGCGTTTTAACTTCGTTTATTCCCTATTCCTCTCTTTCTTTCTCTCGAGAGTCTTTTGCTCTATCTCTTACTCTAACGCCAATGTTGATTTCCGCGGACGATGAACGAAGAGTTGCAGAGATGTTTTTCCTCTCCTATCATCTCCCTCAACTTTTTACGTGTATTAGAGTTTCTTATACTGATTTCTTCAACTTCCGGTTTCTCTTTCGTTTTTACGTAATCTGTAATAGTGCTGAGATTTGATTTTGTTGATAATCGTTTTAATTTTGTGTGAATTTATTTTATTAAAATTTATTTTAGAAAAAGGATTTGTTTGAGTAGACAATAAAATTTTTAAGACGTTTCAGTTTAATTTTGTTATAATAAGAAAGCTGATTAATTAAATGTGATTAAGAATTAAAATAAGGAATTAAATTTAATTAGCAAGATTTTTGAAACAATGTTATTGTTATAATTTTAAACGAGCTTACGAAGAATATTCTTTTAGATAAACCGTGATATCATTTACAGCTGTTAATGAATTTTTAACGTTTTATACAAACTAACTTATATCGAGTTTAATTTAAAATCCTGTAAAACTTGAAATAAGTTTGTAAAAAATAAAAGAAAATATTATTCAAACTTATTAAAACTTCATCAGCATAGTAAAAAGTAGTAGTAACCACTTAAACGAGTCCTTGATTTTCTTTTCAAACAACTTTTTTTTTCCTATTTTTTTTTCGAAAATTAACCTCATGCCATTTCCCAGGTTGCTGCAAGTGGAAGTAACATAGAAAAATGGGAATTGCGTTAGAGCTGGACACACAGTGTGTGTTCACGACCCCAAAGGTAAAAACGTTGGAGTTCACTTGAAGCTATAGAGAAAAGAGGCACGTGACCCCGCGTGTCTTTGACCGGAAGAAGAAGAAGAATAAGAAGAAGAAAAAGTAGAAGTAAAAGAGAAGTGACGTGAGCTGTACGACAGTCGAGAGAAGATAAAAACGAACCTGGTGGCTGGAAGCAAAAATGGAATAAAAAAAAAAAAGTAACGTAGAATGGAGCAAGAAAACTTACTTCACATCTCTCGGTGTAACTTGCTCAGACGTCGAACTCCTTCCGTCCCACACACACACGCACAAATACATATACTCTAAGTCCTCCACCTTTTTTCTCCCTCTACTTTGCTCCATTTTTTTTTTCTCTACTATATTTATTGCATCGATATATACCTTCGAACACAATCGCTTTTGCTTCGGTATAAAGTTTGCCTTACGGGTGTACAAAGAGTAAAAATTTTTTGAGATTTTTGCCGAGTCTTTGAAAAAAAAAAAAAAAAGTAGCCTCTTTTGTTGAGCGACAAATGTATTTCTAAAGAAATGAGATTTTACTTGAAAAAAAAAAAAAAAATTTAAATCTAAGAAAAGTAAAGTTTTTAAATATACTAAAAGATATAATGTAGCAACTGTGGTTGTATAGCTTTAGCTACTTTGTGATATATATATGTATCTTGCAATACAACTATTAGCTTATACTTTCAAACGAAAGAGCTCTTAATGCAAAAATACCTTATGAATAAACGAGAGGTAGAAAGGAAGAGAATGCTTTATTGAGAATTAACGAGTTATCGAGTGAGTGAGCGAGAGAGAGAGAGAGAAAGAGAGAGAGAGAGAGAGAGAGAGAGAGAGAGAAAGAAAGGCAGTCTCGATTTCAAGAGCCGATCCATCTAATTCAACGTAAAATCCCCAAGATATCTCCTATCACAGACAGAAAAGCGAAGCTCTCTTTTCTCTATCTTTATTCCTCTTTTACTTACCAATGAGAAATTTCGGTCGGTATTCTCTCTCTCTATCTATCTTTCTTTCTTTCTCTCTCAAAGGATTAAGTCTTCCAAGACAATTTCGATCTAGCTGCTTTAAAGACGCTGAGCTGGGCTGCGACTTGGCACGTACTGCTTTTGAGTATGCTTTTCTCGTTTCAGGTAATCGCTCTGCTTTTACTGCCTTTTCTTTCTTCTTTTATTAAATTTGATTCAACGAATGGATAATAGAAGAAGTAGAAATAAAAATTTGACGATTTATTGTAATTATTATGAAGACAAGAGGTTTGTAGTAAGTAACAAACCAACTAATTAGATCGTGGACTGTCAATAATATGTCAATCAGTAATGATATTTCATCACTTGCGAGAAATAAATCATTTAAAAAAAATCTTGTTCGCCACCTAGCGGCAAAAAATTGAAATGCCTTATCTCTGAATTATTAATATAATACAATTTCAGTTATTCTAAGCTAATTAGTCATTAACAAAATTTTCCTTAGTATATCATAATTATTCTTGAAACAAATGCATTAATCTCAATAGAAATAAAGAAAAAAATCTTTAAACTTCAATCAAAGATCCAGCTATAGCTCTTTTCTCAACATATTACGCTCTTTCCTTACAACTTTCGCAAAACTCCGCCTTCTCATTCACGCGCCTATTAGTCGTTATAACGCACCTACATATAAATTATACTCTTATAGCTCTTCGTCCTTGTTCATTAAAACACTAGCCTGTACAGCTAACACACTTCCATAATTTCGCAAAATTCTTGTGACTCTTACACCCTTTAACTGCAACTTCTTATCCAGATAGTCCAGAAATGATCTCTAAATTAATAATCTTAATTCATCCTTCATCCACAATCAATTTTATTAACAAGACAGGGTGAAAAAAAGCAAAAGCACAATAAAAAAAATAAAGCTCTACAAGAACACAAGGCGCGGTCGCTTCGTCGAGAAACGAGAAAGAAATAATTGCGCAAATATCACAGACACAGCCTCCGCGCTCTTGTCGCGATTTCAAACGATGCATTGCACGACACACGTGCACGCTAAACTATACAAGAGAAGAAGAAGAAGAAGAAGAGAAGGGTTAACTTCGTGGTCTGTGCAGCCGTGTGTTTGCTGTATATATACACACATCTATATGTGCAATATAGTAGCTGCGGCAGCAGGCAGGCAGCGCGTCATCGACGTTTAATCGAAACTCGCAATACTGAACCGACAGTGGCCGGAATTACGTAGGTTGACATATATATGTATATGTATGTATGTATGTGGCATGAAACGTATGGTATGACAGCAGGTTTCTCGTACTGCATATAGTTATAGTGCAACTGTGACCAGCTTCCGATGGTGAGAGATATGGGGGTGAGGTATTTAGGGGGGGGGGGGGGTTTAGAGAGACTGGCAGCAGCATATAAACTTTAATGTGTGCTTATTATAACGAGCTTGCACGTTATGTGATGGTTTACAGGATGATAGTTAAGCTTAATGGGTATGTGTATGTACCTATATGTCTGTCACATGGGTATAAATGTCGTGTCTTATGCGGTTGCATATTTGACAGAGAAAGGGTTATGTAGATTTGTAATTCGTGTAATATTTGAGATAGAGCAAGTGGAGATATGCACGTGCTTATCAGAAGGTTTAAGCATGAATGTGCAGTGTTGACGAAATGTAATGTGATGAGGTGGTGTATAATTGAGAGAAAAGGGTAGCTATTTAAGTTTAGAATTTAAAAAAGTAAATTTTATGGGTATAAAAATCAAAAATAGAGGTAAAGGAACTTATATTGTTGATGTATAGGAAAATACAGAATAAAAAAGCTTTATGTATTATCATTTTTAAATCTTCATTTTCCTATACAGTACACATGCATATACCAGCGGAAACAATTAAAAGCGAGATTTCTCTTTGAGAGACATTATATCAAGGCAATAATTTATCGAGATCAAAAATTGTCTCCGGGTGTCAAAGACGACCTTCTATATACTATATATGTTAACCACACGCACTCACATACATATATATAGGTGTATATTCTCTTCTATATGTATAAGTAAAGCTCCCGATATGCCCGCATCTATATACGTGACTCCTGATGTAGCTCTCTTGAGTGCTACTGTATACCACATAGACTTTTGCTTTGGTATTACTGCTATTAACGTAGTATGTATATGTGTATGGATCCCGCATAGTACTATACTAACTTGTGGCCGAGTTCTCTATATGTGGGTATCTCCACCCACTGTTCGCTTTTACATTGTCCTATTATAGCTGTGGTTTTTCATTTTACTTTTATTTTCCACGCGTATATTTGTATTTTAGGATTTTTATTTGATTAACTAACGTAGAGTGAGCTGTGAGCTTTTTTTTTATTTGTAAATTTTTGTTTTTTTGGAATGTAAAACAATATGTTTTGTGGGATACAACGACGTAGGTATAGATGTTTTTTTTATTTTTCTTTTACAAACGGACTTTGACCGCGTATAGATTGAAATGTTCTGTATTATATATGAATGTTGTTAATTAATGTGTTTACAAAAGATTTTAATTTGTTTGTAACGTGTGTATATATATATACGTGCACAGCCTTAGATGACTTTATATACATTGCAGCCTGTATTATATGCAGCAGAAGCAAAAGCATAGCAATGAAAATGGGTTAAATAAACGTTTGATTCAACATTTACGCGCTTGGAATTTAATTCTATAAACTAACATGGAATGTGACTGATGAACAATGTTGGTTAAGTAATATTTATCGAGTTAATGTTAATTTGTAAAGTATATTAATTTTGACAAGAAAGGGGGTTGATGCAATATATAAATTATTATTTTTAAGCTATTTAATGATGGAAAATTTTTGAATAATCAATTTTTTTTTGTTTTTGTTTTTTAATGAATTAGAATTAATAATGACGCTGATTTAGTCAACATGTATTACACGACTTTCAGATGGTACAACAATTTTTATTATGGTAAAAATTAGTGAATTTTACGAGCTGTTTTATGTAAGTCAATCTTAATCAAAATAAACAGAAATTATTTTTCCTATTTCTCTCTTTTTTATAAAATCGATTAAAAAAATATAAGAATGATTTATTGAAATATAGTAAAAAAATGTAATGAATATTTTTAACATTTATTTTATAATCTGCAATGCAGAGCTGTTGTAACAACATAAAAACTTATATATACACTTGATTTATCGAAAATTTCTGCAGTAATATATACTAAAAATGTATTTTTCATTTGATTTTAAATTTTAATACTGAAAGTTTAGTTTGGACTTAAATTGAAAAATATGTTAAACGTAGATCATTCATCGTGAAAAAGTTGATATTTTTGCCAATTATTATATATTTTATGTTAAAAATACTAAAAATACATGAATACCAAAATAAAGCATAAAAAAGAGAAACATGATTACTAAATATAGTTATTACCTCATAATGAATTATTTTTTTTTATAAAAAACATTATATAATAAAATGTAATAAAAATTTACATCTACATTAACAAAATTTAAACAAGAATACCTTAAATATTTTTTACTCAGCTATTCATAATAATCAGATTTAAAATACCAGTGATAAAAAAAAAATTAAACGAAAAAAAGAATCTGGACAGATGCAAATTCCAAGTCTCTATAAAAAAAGAAAAATAATTATTCAATAAAAAAAAAAAAGAATAAAAAAACAATGAAGTCTCGACTCTATAACATACCAGCATCTTAACAAGGAAACATATATAATATACAAGGGAGTTAGAAGAAAAGAATAAGTGACGAAAATTAAAAAGCAAGCGTACACAATACTACAAAGATTGCACGAAGATGTTTGGTCAGAGATAAGCTATACTACAACTGCCTACTATATACTCAAGTCCAACAACAAAGATTTTAAAATGAAAAAGATGAAGGGAATGGAAGAAACAAAGACGATGAGGAGATGAGAGGGTGTATGAAAAGCCCAAGTGTATATGCTAGCCGAACGTTGTATATCGAGGAAGCAAAGGGAGAAAGAAGAAAAGAGAGAAGAGAAGAAGCTTGGCATAAAGGAATAGACTACAATGGTTTGTTTGCCATGTGTATGTGTATTTATACGCGTAGATGAGAGTAAAATTAGGGCGAGGAAGGGTAAGAAACATCATGGGAGTATGGAAGCAAGAAAAAGAAAAAGAGACGAAAATATCGATGGATTCTCCGGAAGTATAGGAAGGAAATTTAGTTGAGAGAGAAACTCGCATGAGACGCTGAGAGATGTCTGAAGTAGGATTTGGCTATACTATATACTTTTTAGTACTGCTGTACATGTACTACTTATATTATGTATCAAGAAATTGAAGGTAAAAAAACACAGCAGTATAGAGCTGCTGCTGCTGCAGCAATAGTAAAGAGCTTATAGATTTTTCCGAAAGGGGTTATAGATTTTCTGGATTGCTTTAGCAAGTATTAGATATATGCAGTGCGTTGTTGTATATATGTATCTTTTTTTTCTGACAGGATGTACAGATGATGTCGATGATACGGATTACTTCGATATAAATAAAAAAAGTCTGCTTGTTTACGAAATATAATATTGAGAGTTACTGTATTTAATTCTCAATTTTTGATTTATTGATAGTGTCCATCTCTATATCTGATGTTACTGTTATATAGTCAAATTAATTATTATTTGACATACATGTAAATGCATATTATTTTTTTTTTCTATTTATTTTCTGTAAAATGTATTTAACTGTATAAGAAAAATTAAGAACGATAAGTAGCTATCTTTTTTCTTTTAATGCGCTATGAGAATTTATGATTGAATTTATTTCGTTCGACAATTTTTATAAATCGCATCAGTGAGTAGAAAGAGTTTTATTATAAAAGTAATATTACTCAAATCGATGATTAAATTATCAGACGTGTATGTTCAAATCATCTTTTCGGATAAAACCTTCTTAAAGATTTTCCAATCCAATCAATCAAAAATCTCGAAGAAAAGAGAGAAAATCAGAAAAAAAAATCACAGAAGTTATATCTAACCAACCATTATCCAAAATGATCAGCAACAATAGCAGCAGTACCAAAGCTCAAAGACACATAGATGCAAATCGAAACGTAACAGTACAACAACTGCTACTACTACTACTATCTACCTCCCCTTTGCTTACCTCATCTCTTGAATTGACCATTCCTATTCACCAAAATCTAGCGATTACGGGATCGAAACCCTCTAACAGAGCAGACGCGAATGCATACGCATGGCTGATGTTCAATTGCAAGTCGAGCTTGCGACTGATGATGAGAGACAAAGAGAAAGGAGAATTGTGTAGGATAGACAAATCGACGTTTAGGACAATGCGCTTCGATAAATACAGACGATTGTTACGAAACATATACATATATTCAAATAACCCTATGGTTGGTACGAAAGTTTAAGTTATATGTTCTGTTTGGATATTATGTGATGATTGGGATGTATGGGATTAATGTGTTCTATTTTAACTCTTTTTAAATTTTTATATCTTGATAATAATAAAGAAAAAAATTTTGAACTATGAACTACATTTTGTATTTATCAATTTTTTTATTCTTGAGTAAATCAACAAAAAATTTTTTTAAAGAAAAAACCAACTTTTTTATGTATACACTATGTCACAATACTTTCTTCCAATAAAGCATTTTTTTGTTATCAGTAAAAAGAACATTGTTATACGCATCTGCATTCAGATTATTCGGTTCTCCTATACCTTTCTTTCTCCAATTTTTTTTTTTTTTTATACCCCAACATTGCTTTTTCAATGCTATCGGGTACACTCTTTTTTTTGTATATACCAGAATGGCCATACCAGAGTTACCTATTGTCCGTTATATTTTGTGAAAACGAGTCACGCGACAAGATGAGTTATATACACATACGACACATACACACATATATAATGGATAAAAAATTTAACAAAGCCCAATCGTATTGCTTTTGAAAAATCGTGATTTTTGCACATGGTTTTTTTAACGCTCTTTTGAACTGAGATTCATGTATAATTTTTTTATTTGAAATATTTGCTATTACTTACACTCTGTATCATCCGTATCATCATCATGATCGGTAATCATCAAGATCTTCATTTATTTCACATAATTCATTATAACGAGATAATAATCAATGATCATAGTTGGAAATCACTGCATAGATCTTGTTTATTATTCTTTGAATAAAATAAAAAAAAATTAACATAAATAAATCAATCAAAACATAGAAGATCTTTAAATTTTTAAAAATAAAACAATCTCAAGAAAGAAAAAACGGTTTGTAATCAAGCCGATTGCTTATCTCCGGAAAATTACAATTTATTCACAGCGCACGCGCATCGTATAGTTCAAAATGTATATAGTAGTAACTCGTAATAATCGACACTATATACTATAGTTATATACAATAACTCCCACACAAGCCATCATTCAAATACTTCCTTTAGATATACATACATAAATTTTGTCATGACAATATTCAAAAACTCATTGTTCACGAATTGACACATATAGACACATACCTACACACAGATAGTATATGACAGCAACTCAAAACTAGTTAATGCATATAGAAGCGACGAAGCACAACTACTGACACTGCAGGGATTTTCAGTTGAGTCGTATATACGAAACGACTATACACATATAGCACATCAGCCACATACGGCTTTTATGTACGTATGATCGTCATTGCTCGTCAGCGTCACCGCCGTCATCGCTTCTCCTTCTTCTCTCTCTCTCTCTCTCTCTCTCTCTCTCTCTCTCTTTATTCACCTCCTCCTTCTCCTTCTCCGATACCGCACTGAGAGCGCTTGATATTGACAATGACCGAGTCAATCAATGCATGCTCTAACACCGCAGCAATATAGCAGCAGCAACCACTGTGCTCTGTGCTGAAACACCGACATATACTCTCTCTCTATATGTAGCTTCGAGCATTTTTTTTTCTATTAGAGTAGTATGTGAAAAGTGGCTATGCTTTTTTTTTGCCTAGATGAAAAAAAAAATTCTAAGATTTTGTGATATGTGTATCTGGAGATTTTTGTGTAGAGAAAAATATTGATTTTGTAGGGCTAAGTGTTTTTTTTTTCTTTTTATGGATGTATATGATTGGTGAATTTTTTATTAAGGTTGTTACATAAAAAAATAATGTAGAAAATTGGTTAAGTAGTAATAATCTGTTTATGAGATGTTATAGATGAAATGACTGTCTTTAAGTGCTTTATTGTGCTTTACATGAGAATTGCATTTCTGTAAAGAGATCTACAATGTTTTTTTCTTTTATGTTGAGATTAAAATTTTTTTTTATATGGATAAGAATAGCTCTACTTGGAAAAAAAAATCGTGTTATTAAATGTTAATTTTCTGTATTTTAAGAGAAAAATTAGATTTTTTTGTGATATGAGAAATGTGTAGTTTTATATTTTAATTTTATATACAATCTTTAATCTAATGTATAATTAACAAAGAGTGACCTTCGAAAGAAAGAAAAAAATGGATTGGAAAAAATAAAACCTTGAACTTGTAAAAACTAAACACAGAAGCGTGACTTATCATAATCAAGATCACAAATCTAGAGGAATCAGCATTTATCAGAGATGATACTTTTATTAATTAACGAACTTTCATATAATACATCAACGTTTTTACAAGAAAAAGTTTTAAATTAAAAATTTTTCATACGTTATTTTTAAATTACTGATTATAGTCAAATTTCGTACGAATATTTGTATTGTCAAAGCTCATTAAATATCTAATTTTAAAGTATTTTAAAGTTGAGGAAAACATTTCTACTTTACAATTTCCTCAAAATTGTTTGGTATTTTCTATTAGTTTGACAGAATACCAATGCCCATCAGGACATGTATAAACATTTAGCATAACTTTCATAATTCTAGCTCGAAAACTGCACTTAATTATCTCGCTAATTGCATTAATAAATTTGATAAAATGTATGCTAAGCAGATTTACAATAAATAACTTTGTGTCACGTTTTTCTTATTGAATATAACGTCAATGCAATTTTAAAATTTGATGTTACAAATCTTTTATGAACATTTTTTTCTGATTTTTGCCTGTAATCACCATTTGTAAACTTAAAAAGTGAAAAAAATTTATAAATAAAAAATTTGTAAATGTTATTTTTATAAATAGATGACCCAAAGTATCGAACAAAAAATTGTTTTTAATTTTTTTAAAGCTTTTCAACACTCTATTGAGCGTATGTCAGGCATGAGGGATTTTACAGCTTAACTGATGAACGCCGGAATCGAACCTATGATTTGTAGATTACGAAGTCAACGCTCTGACGGTTAAGCTTTTACAGATCTTAAGTTGTAGAATTTAATAAAGCTACATACGATTCTTGAAATCGATGGATTATTATTTTTAAATTGTTTTAAAAAATGTATGTAATATAATGTAATAAAAAAATTAAAGTGTAATAGAATTTTCCATTTTTTACTTTTTATTAAATTGACATAAAATGTGTTCTATTGTAATAGTGATTTATTGAAATTTTTATAATTTCAGAGCGTATTGATTTTACATGAATTTTAGAATTTTATCAAGTTATGTGACTAATCTTACAGTAATAAAAATACTAAATAATCTATAAGACTGAAATAATAACAAAAACTTTAAAAATATTTTTAAAATAGAAGAATTAAATAATACATCAAAAGCCAAAATTGATGGTTCTAATATTTTTAATAATTAGATGGCCAATCAAATTTTACAATATTATATGTCACAAATAATAAAAAATCGAACAAACTAACAATAACGTATCACTAAAAAATGTTGATAAAATATGTGTCACAATGATAAAAATCAAAAACATTGCGTTAAAAATCTTTAAAAAAAATTTTACTTTAAAAGAATTTAGACCATTGCTATCATCGAAACATTCAAAGCTCAACTCTTTTTTATTATTTCAATAGCTATACAAGTTACTTTGTTTATTTTTGGTGTTTGAATGTAGACTGCCAGTGAAAATCTAGTTCAAGAATTTGTATCATTTTAATTATATTCTAAAAACATCATGGAAAATTAGAAATTTAATGAATTTAACTTAAACTAATTTTAATTAATTATTATCACAAATTAACATAAGTATATACAATATTATTGAAATAATTAATTGTAAAAGTATGTTATTTAAAAAAAAAAAATGAAAAAAAATTTATTAACAATATTTTATTTTCTGAAAATAAAAAAAAAAAACTTTGTCATCTTATATTACCACGATATTTCTTAATCCCTTTAAAACCGAAAAGCACTTTACAAGAATCGATATCACAAACGAGAATCTAACTAGTTGCAAAAGAATCAATTTCAGATAAACTTGAAAGTAAAAGAAGAAGAAAAAAAAAATTAATCAATCCAGCAAATTTATTGGAACAAAATTCAAAAGCATACCTCTACATATATATACATCCTTATAAAATCAATGCGAAAAGAATAGCTATTCAACCATAAATTTTTCAAAGCTCTATATACCTAAAGCAGTAGAAAAATTGCATTTTCTCATTAATTCGTTACGGTCATCACTTTTTTTTTTTCGGTCGTTCATCGATCAAACCTATCGAAAGATCCGCGCATGCTTCTTCTTCTTCTTCTTTTTTTGGCACGTAGTAATGGCGGATATATACACTGTGTGTGTGCGCACGTGCCGAATGATCGAAGAGCCGACCAACACTATTGAAGTATAAGGTGTGCAAAGAAAGAAAGAAATAAAAAAAAAATAAGCGAAGCAGAGTAAAAAGGAAGGCATTGAAAAAAAAGAGAAGAAGAAGAAGAAGAAGTGGGGTAGGTATATATGTAGGGTAAAATTGTAAGAAGCAGAGGCGATCGAGCGTAAGGAGACGCGCGCGTGCAGCAGTTCATTTATTGGCAGCAGAGAGGTGAACGACATATTATATCCCCGCGCGTATGTGTGTATGTATGTATATATATGGGAATACACATGCGTGAATATCTTCTCTTTTCTACTCAAGCCGCGTTTACAAATGCTGATCGTTCGTGTATATCTATATATGTAGATATACTTGACCGGATGAGAGAATATAGAGAAAGAGAAGAAGATTTTAGGAGAGGATATAGAGAATCAAACAAACTGGATCTATATAGACTGGAGGATTATTTTACGTAATACAAAGGCATGGCTCATGACTAAATGTTACAGTGATAAAATGAGAAGTATACATGTGTATCAACTACGGTTTGGAGATTTTTTGTGATGTTATCAATTTTTTTTTTTTTTTTTCAATGTAGCGAATAATTGGATTTTTGTGTTTATATGTCATTGGAGTATATAGTAACTATTAAAGTAAATACTGAGCATAATTTGTTAGATGAGAGAGATTATTGCAGTTGATTTTAATTTACGAATTTATTGATATAAAAAAATTTATTTAGGATTTTTTAAAAAAATGATATAGATGGAAAAGTATAAGAAAACTGATAATGTAATGACATAGATTTTAGAATATAAGTTTCCAGTTTCAAATTGGAATAACAGAATGTACAAACAATGTAGTATCTAGTAGCAAAGTTTTTCTCTCGTTATAGACAATTTTTTATTTTTTTTTGTTTTTTAATGTGAAAACCGAGACTGTATACGTAGAGTCAACGTCATCACGGGCTTTATGGCTTTTTATTTTTGTTGCATTGTAGATCGATATCACTTTTATTGGTTTTATTTTATTTTTTTTTTGTTTTCGATTTGTACGTAAAAATACTGTGGAAAAAAGAAAAAAAAAAGAGTTAAATTTCAGAGCAAAAGCAAATACGTGTAGTGAAGCTATAACGATATTGAGAAAATATATCGGATGTAGGTAAAAGGTGTATTTTATTTTTCAAACTAAAATGCACAACTTATTAGCAAATAACATATTATCTTAAATTACACTAAACTGTAAAACCTTGTTTTAGCCACTTTGGAAAATAAGGTATGCAATTTTACTATTTAATAATCATATTTAATAAGATGAGATTGCAGGATTATTAATTGACTTGATTAGATTCTAGATTAAATAATAATATTAAACGATTGGATTTTAAAACTTACAAAAACTGCAGCAATTTATAGAATATTTTCTAATAAAAATGTGTATTAAATTTATGATAAGAGATTATATGAATTTTGATCGAAATTGGAGATGTAAAAATTGAGGGCTTGATTATGTGTATCTTCTTCCTTTACAATATTTATAAACGTATCCTATAACCCGTATTCTAACCAAAACAACCATTTCATCAGAACAAGTAACTTTAGAAACTTTTGAATTAATTATTAAATTGCATAAAAGCAAGAGCATCAAATTTACTAGATCAAAGTTATTTAAAATTCAATGTTTATTATGTGTACTAGTAAATTAAAATCTAAAAAAAAAAAATAATTGAAAGTAAAAATAAACTTACTACTTTTTTTTATAGAAAAAGTTGAAAAATTAAACAGTTAATTTTAATTTTATCCCTATTTGTTAACAATTGATTGTGAATTCATCATTATAATTTTTTTTTTCTTAAAAGATATGGAAAATTAGATAAAGAAGAGATAAGAAAATTAGATAAGAATAATGTTTCACGTGTTGCCAATATCTATATAACACACTTTGCAAAGTAAAAAATAAGGAAGTTAAAAAAAATATATAAAAATTTTTGTATATATTTTCGATTCTTAATAAGAAATTAATAAAATTTATCTGATTGAAAAAAAATTAAAATTTACTAAATTATTAACTACCTTCTACAAAGAAAAAAAAATCATGAAATCTGACGTACTGATTTTCTCAGGAAAAAAAGATCCTTGGATTGATATAATTATTTGAAAAGATTATATCTCAAGATTAACCATTTTAACCAAACCAATCATCACAAAAAGTACTTCATTTTTTTTTAAAATCATTATTAATCATTCGAAGCAATTTCTATTAGATCTATGACGTCACAGCACCACAATAAACCAGGATAAAAACACTGAATCATCAATTTAACGGTCAGTCCACATAACTTTGCAAAAAAAAACCCAAAGCCAAATTTAGCCTACTTATAGCGGAATAGTAAATACACTTTAAAAATCTCGACTTTGCAATACAATATTAAATAAGGTGGAACAAGTATATAGGGTCATCAACCACGTGTGACTGTCTCAAGATTTTAAAAAAAAAACGTCATGATGACATCAAAACGCCCGCATGTCTAGTACTTAAATGACAAAAATCCGATTTTTATCAGAGTATATACCAAAAACCTTTCATCAAATTTAGATCACTCGTAATCGTTGACTTCGATGACAACGACGAGTTCGCTATTACGTAACGTCCAATATAGACGCAGGTGCGACTGAATATAACGTTGTGCTGAGGAAGAACAAGCAACGTCTTTTTTCCGATGCATCGTATATAGGTATAAAAGTGTATAAGTGTGTGAGCGTTAAATTCCACGTCATTTTGTAAAACGGTCAGTTTGCCGAGTTGGCAGAGACGCTGACCTTTTTCAAACGCATACCGAGTGAAAGAAAAGAGAATTCTTCGATGATCGGATTTTGCTGACTATCTTCTTTTTTTTGTCTTATGTGATCGTTTTTTTTCTTTTTCTCTTTCGTTTGCACTAGTGCTGAAGTTTGATGATGGAATTTTTTTTTTCTTTTATGTAAACGGCATTGGAATTTTTTGAAGAGATTACTTTAAAAAGAGAAGAGCCTTTAAGGGATTTTTCAATTGAAGTAACGCTGATTTTTAAAATTTTATTTTTACAATGAGATTTTTTTATTCTTGTGGTTTTTGTAAGGATTCATAAAAGATTACATATTGTAATTGAACAATAGGCTTTTTTTTTTAATTTTGGAATCGTTTAAGTTGAATAATTATACAGTTTATTTGAAATATGTCATTAATTTAAATAATATTTTTTGAAATGTTTTAAATAACTTAAGTTTTTGTTTTTTTAAGCCTCTTTTATAATCTTTGTTATTTCTTTTTTTTTGTGTAATATATTTAAGAAATAACTAAAAATAAAATTAAAAAAAAATGATTTTTTAATTCCTATCACATATTTTCATTATTTATGTAAAAACGAACAATTTTTTTTTACATTAGCCCGTTTTGACACTCTATTAAGTGTATTTTGGCTTTACGATTTCTCTTGTAATGTTTCAGACGACAGACACCAGGAATCGAACCCATGACTTGTGGATTACAAAAACCAGCACTCTATCGACTGAGTTACTACTGATTCAAATTTATGTCTAATAAAATATTCAATTATACACATACCGTAACTATGAAAATATTCTTTCCCACATTATTCTAAATTTTCATAACAACTCAACATTCTTGCATAACAAGCATTATCATAACAAAATAAAGAAAAATAAATAAAATCCTCTAAATTAATAATTTAGCAAAAATAACATCATCAGAGAATATAATCATATACCAATCAATGTCCAAACAAAAGCAAAAACAAGACACACTACTAAATAGTATGTATGATTCCCAAAGGTTAGGGACATATTTTGGCACGCAAATTATTCGCACAGGCACACGGCATTGGCATTTATACATTCTCGCGCGCGGGTGGTTCTCCCCCTCTTCCCTTTTTTTCTTTAACTCTCGAGACTTCCGGTGCGCACGGAAGCCGCTACCTATATACTATATACTACTGTGTGCCAACAGCAACGTAGCTTTCGTCTTTGGGACGCGAAGTCGATGCTGCTGGCCTCGTATGCGTGTATGTACATATGTATATTATGACAAACACGTTCGTGTAAATAAACGGGCTACTTACTTACGTGCATCTGCTTGTGCTTTTATGAAACGAGACTAACACCACCACACATACGGCCATTAGATGATTATAAGCTGGATATATGTATGCTGGCTCTCTCTCTTATTTTTTTTTTAATGGTTTTAGAAATGGATGCCTTAAGCTATTCACCTATATATTCCTCTTCCTCTTTTATATATGGACTAAACGTGTGGTGGTTTATTTATTTGCGTACATTGTCGTGTAATAGTGTAGAGATATGTATGTGCGTATGAGGATATCGCGGTTTTCAAGGCTTATATATTATCCGTAAGCGATGAGTATAGTAGCCTCGGGAAATTTGGTGTTTTATATATATTTTAACTGATTAGATGACCATGAGATTTTGACGTTTTGATGACTTTGTTAGTTATTGAAAATATACAGGAAAAGTTGAAGAAGATTAGGAGGGGATTTGTAATCTTGGATTAATAATCTTACTATGATCTTCTCTAGAAAAAAAATAATTTAAAAGAAGAGTAAATTAAAAAAATAAAAATTCTTTAACACATAGAATTTTAGTAAAATGAACATAGTAAAAAATTTTTTTTAATAAAGCCACAAGAAAACGCGAAATAAATTCTTAAAACAAAGACACATTTTAAAAGCTCTTTTTCATGCATTTAATTTTTTTAATAAAAAAGGGATTCTCAGTTTATGTATACACACTGGGTGTAAAATTTTTGTTACTTTGACTAATGTCGCACAGTAATTACCTCTCTCTCTCTCTCTCTTGTGCTATTTAAAACATTCAAAAAATATACCGCAATCTTAGTCGAAATCTATTATTATCTTTTTGCTGAGCGCAGTTCAGCAGCCGAATGTAAATTTTCCTTTTTCTCAAAATGCAAAACCGTCTTATATATATCTTTTTACTTCTTGGCGTTAATGTTAAACTTGAAAAATATTATATATAAGCTTATATAGTAAGATTCTATTAATAAATTTTCATGAATAAAATTTCATATCTATATCATTAAAACGTAAGCTTCAAGTTTATTCGTTTTAAACATCGTTACACATTATAAAGATATATTCAAGTTTGTATCGTGTGTTACTCTGCCAATTCGTAGGCACGATTCGTCTATACTCAAAGAAAGATGGCTTGTCAATGACTCATAGTGGTACGCGATAGTATCGATCGACTAAGGCGCCACTATTATTTGTTCAAAATTATGCAAAAATTTTTAGTGTTTGATGAGACCACGCTTTGTTTTTTTTTTCTTTTCTTTAAAAGAAATTTATCTTAACTGATGAAATAATTTTCATTTTCTTTTTTCTGTCATCATCATCATCATCGTGACGTTTGGTATGCTGACGAGATATCTTTTGAGGTGTATAAACGTCAGTGAAAAAGAAGATAAAGCTATTTTTTATATTCCGAAAGCTCTTTGACGATTTAATAAAGCTGCAATATACAAAGCTTAAATTTTTTTCTTTGTCTATTTTTACCTTATATATATATATTTTCAAAATAAAAGCAATGCCATTTAAATATAGTTAGTAGAGATAAAACTAATATTTGATTTACCAAATATTTTTAAATAGAGTATCAAAAAGATTTAGTTAATTGTATAGAATTTTGAATTTTCCATTTCGATTCACATAATAATATAATTTTCTTGTATTTTTTAATAAAAAAAAATCATAACTATTATTTTAAATCTATTGTAATACACCTGGATCATTTTTTCTGTGTAAAAACGTAATATCTAATAATTTTTTCAAGTTTTCATATCACTGATATAAAATGAAAATCTAAAAAAATATTATCAAGAATTTTCTCAGAATTTTTTTCTTATTCTACAGCGCTTTTCTTATATTATATATGAAAGGCAAAAACGACCCAGGTGTAGTACTTAAATACGAGTACAGAAAAAAAACGACGGTACTTAAGAATAAAAAAAAAATCCCTCATCCCATTTCCATAAATTCAAAAAAAAAATTTTAAATAATCAAGCAGGTGACATATAAGTCGTTGACCCATGGCCAGTAGTTTCTCTCATCAATCGATCCGACACATAGTTCACAGTAAAAAGAGAGAGAGAAGCTCGCGTATAACACGCATCCATGCTCGCGCAGGGTAAAGTCACGAATAGCAAACTGTATATATACCATATACAGTATAGATATACACATATATAAAAACATACATATATAGGAAATGCAGCACGAAGTTGAAGCTGCAAACTCTGCTGCGCGCAGGCTCACGAAGTATATGGTATAACAGGCGACAGGCAGCCACGTGGCAGGCTAACGGACGCTTAAATGTGAAAGGTGGGGATCAAAAGAGTTGAAAACGAAGGGACAGACGTACCTATTATGTGAAGGGATAAGTTTTTGCTGTGGCAGGTGATTTTCAGTACGACGTTTTTTTTTTCTTTCTTTCTTTCTTTTTCATGTTGCTGCAGAATGAGAAGCACGAAACTTCATTCGCGAAAACGATAATGTTTTTGAGATTGATTGCAGGTGAATGTGTATATATATATAGCTGTGAGTATAATTTTCAAAGTGGTTGTTATTTACATGTAAGCTGCGTGTTTTAGTAGCGGTGCGTTTGTACATGAAGAAAAAAAAATAATTATAATCTGATAAAAGAAAGATATCAATTCAGATCTGTCCTATCAATGCATTTGGTTGAGATAATGAAAAGTAGATTAAATTTTTTTTTTTAATGTTTAAGAATAATAAAATACAAGAATAAGGAAAGAGTAGAAAAGATGCAAAAAAATCGAACAGGTAAAAATAATTGATTAATTGTCTATAGTATAATATAATCGATTTATACAAATTCTTTTGTAATTTAACCAAAGGCGTTAGGTCTATATAGAATATAAATTTTCCTTAAACTTGATTCGTCCACTAGATTGAATTATTAAAATGAAAACAGCTGCAAACGACACCAATCAAAGATATTAAAGATTTTTTTTTTCCCTAACACGTAAGAAAGAAAAAGGAGAGAAAAAGAAAAAGAATCTTATAAAAGAGTGAGGAAAAAAAAAAGAGTCAACACAGGTCAAGCTAGAAGTCAAGTCAGCTTTATAAAACACAGCATCACCTCCTCCTCCTCCTTCTACTACAACTACTACTACTACTTCTCTTTCTCTATATACCAGCATCTTAGAAAACGGGCGTGGAATTCGTGTCGTAGAAGATGCTATCTTAATGCACCGTAATCGCGCCTGAGCTCTACTATACCTATACTATCCGCGTGCGGCCAATGTGACTTTAACGAACACCTTTAATTGCGTTTATAGCTCTTGGTGTGTGTATACATATATGTACATGTACGATATAATATATCATCATCTCAAACCCCCCTACCACTAATTTTTTTTCTCTGGTGTATTGCACTATAGATAGAGCTTGACTATATATTACAGCATCTCTCTCTCATATTTGCTACTGGTGCAAGATTGACGTAAAGATTAATTATTGATTTCTCCAGTGATAGCACAATTTATATATCGGCAATTTAATGGAAGCTATATTGACTTGCGAGAGAGCCACGCGGAATAAAGAAGTTTTCATGTGGGAGATGGTATAGATGCTGTGATGTTGAGGATGTTACGGAAATAAAGTATATGGTAGTAAAAGAGAGGGTGAGAGATGTTGATTTCCTTTTTTTCTTTTTAATTTATCTTTTTTTAGATTATGATGAAACTATGTACAATGAGAAATATATGAGTTTTTAAAATTGAAAAGACAATCAGAGCTTGAGCTTGAGCTTAAATGTTTTTTTTCAATATTGAGATAAATAACCTATTTTCAAGCTTTTAGGCTATTTACTATATGTGAAAAAATTGTTTACTTTGGAATATTCTTATCTAAGAAGTTAAAATAATGTAAACTATAGTTACTTGTGGGAGGAACTTCTTTTTTGAAAAATTTGGTAATATGTACAGTTTAGAAATGCAACTTTACATTAATGAAATAAAAGATTGATTACTATAGCTTTTATTATTATGATTAAAGAATATTAAATAATTGTTGAATTAAGTATATTTATAAAAAAAAATATTGATAAAAGTTAAAATATTGAAACATAATTAAAAATAAAATCTTTAGTTTTTTTGCTGTCTTATTCGACAAAGATTAAATTTACTTTTTATTATATAGTTTTTACAATGTTAATTATACAAATGTATAAAATTACGTCCTGTCAACATTGTTTGCAAAAATGTTTAATAAGTTAATTATAAAATGATAAACTTTGCAATATTACAATATTATTAAAATTAAAAAAATGTTTTTAAATATTTTTGTAAAAATGAAATGAAATTAATTAAATTAATTAGATAGACAGTGCATTAAAAGTCATATGAGCAAAAATGTGTAATACATTAACTGCTTTTTTTTTGCATTCAATGAACTGTATGCATAGTAATAAAATAATATCTAGTAAATTGTCATAGTTTGAAACATCAATGATCGTTATACTTATACTTGACTTTCAGAACTCAGAATTTATTTTTTCTGTTTAGTTGCAATAGTAGTTTTACCTCATTTTTTTGGGGTCATTCAAGGATGCAATCTAAGCAAAAACTACTTGTTGCATAACAGAACCAAATAAAATTATTTATCCAATAGATGCAGTTTGAATAATATAGAAATTTTTTGTAGAATTTCAGATGCCACATATAGATTTTTAAATAAAATGAAGCCATAACATTGTAACTATTTATATAATTTATAAACTAGTAATACGTGTTTTGATAATTATTGCAACAAAAAATTAAAAATATATTTTTTAGTTCTCAATGTAACTATTGACTTAATTAAATAAAAATAAATTGTAAACAATAATAATATATATTTTTAATCATTTTAAGTATGATATATTGATTGCGTTTTCTAAGTTTGAGAATTATGTAAGATAAAGAAGAGCAATGTTATTTTGCAATTGTAATGTTTTTATTATTTCAATGAAAAAAACCTTTATAATGTATTAGTAAATACATTCAAGTATTTTAAAATTTAATTACTTAGTTATATTAACTCTAATTATAACTTTTATAAATAAGTATGACTTAAATAGGTCTGACGATAATCTTGAAAATAATCAAAAACAATTAAATTAAAAAAAAAACTAAAACAACTAAATATAAGAATAATAACTTGAAATAATTACAGAATTATTATTTGTTGTATTTAGATTTTCATTAATTTAACTAAAAATTTTTAAGGTTATGTTCATTGTACAAAAATTATTAACTTGATTTGATCAAGTCACTTTTATATTGATTTTTTGTATCAAATTACTGTAAACTTACTTGGCCTTAACTATTGCCAAATTCAACTCTATTCCGTTATCACTTAATTTTATGCAATGGACAAAATTAAAGTTAATTTATAATAAAGTAAAAAAAGATTTTATTTAAAAAATATATTCATAATCAGTTCATTGTTAATTTTGCTATGCCGGTTTTGACAATTAAATAATATTAGTCTATACAAATTAATATTTTAAAGTAAAATCACCATTATTGCCAAAAGCACCTGAATGCTAATACACACCTTTGCTAATTGATTTTTTTGCATTAAAAGTTGGTTAGATTTAATATTTTGAAATATTTTAATGTTTTTATTAAATGTTATTGATATTTGAATATTAAAAAAATAAAAAATAAGTAATTATTTTTAATCATTTTAATTTTAGCAAGCTAAAAACTGTTTACTTTATTACAAAAGCAAATAGCATTACATTAGCATTTATAAAAAAATGATATATCTATATGTATGATTTTGTATACATATAAAAAATTCTATTTTTGATTTTGAATTATTATTATTGAAAATTACTACACCATAGCTAGTATATAATATAAATATCTCTAGCTTTAATTATTAGCAGCCTATAAAGGGCCCTGCTGCCCATGAGTATTACAAGTATGCAAACATAAATATATGCAAATGGGTTTTGAGTTTTGAGATTAAAGTGCTAAAGCTTTGATGTACATACCTTTGAGCTGGGGCAGCTGTTGCAGCTCTATGTCTTGGGAGTTGCGGTACCTTGATGAGCCTTGGGACTTTTTGGACTTCTTCTTGACCGAGCGTTTGGCAAAGGGATCTATTCGATCCACAAAGGTCGCTGATGACATGGCGAATTCAAAATTGGAGGCACTGTGAACGCTGGATGGGCAAGAGCTTTGAGCAAGACAACAGCGTAGACCTGGGTGCCTCTTCTGGCTCCTCTAAGGTGCTGTGTTAGCTGCAAAGCAGCAGGCTCATATCCCCAGTTGTGTGATTGTATGTATATGTATGTGGCTGGTAGCTACTGCTGGCACTGATGAGCTTGAAGATAAAGGGTGATGTGGGAGAGGAGGCAAGAAGGAGTAGTGATGGTGGTGATGATGATGATTGGGAGAAAGAGAGGTGCTTGGCAAAGCCGGAATTCGCACTAGACACTCACAGGCATGAGGCCGATCGGCATAACCAGATCACTTGATATACAACATACAACGAACACTTGTTTTCGGCCTCTCGGTTATAGGCCTCGGCGCACTACATATACATACATATTATAGAGCACACAATAAGGGCCTCCTCTTTCGAGGCGCACTACTGAGTCACGTTAACCTCTTCAGCGGAGACTCCGAAATATACACTCTCGGCTGCTGCAACGACGTAGACGACGACGACGATGGTGGCGGCCACAGGCCAACGAAAACACTATATTCTTTGTGTATATATATATTTATAAGCTATACGACTCGATTCCGTACACCACAACGAGGTTGCCTTTTGCTGCAAAGCTGCTGCAACGGCAGGCAGCGGCTGCACGAAGAGTGGACGAGACGGACGATAGAGTGAGAGAGAGAGGGGCGGGTGGTGGTGGTGTGTGGTGATGATGAAGAAAGAGAGAGAGAGAGAGGGGAGGAATGGATTCGGGGGCGGCCGGGCCCCTTTGGCGCCGCTGGCTCCGGTAATACACAGGGCTTACGTTTTACAACCTATATATACTGGCACACAATTGTACGGAAGGGAAAGAGGGAGGGTTGATTTTAACAACCTCGAGAGGATTATATATATACACGGAAACTTGAAAGAATTGCGACTCTCCGATGAGACTTCGTTTTTCACGACGACGACGACGACGACGTCGCGACGGGAGAGAAGGCGAGGCGCTCTTTTTCTCTCTCTCTCTCACTCTCCCTCTTTCTTTCTCTCTCGTTCCCTCTTCGTCCCTCGCTCGCGACGAGGCGCAGAGAAAGCAGAAAAGAGGCGTTGTCGGCGTTGACGACGACGACGACGACGTTATAAACTTATAGTGGCGTCGTCGTCGAGCTGCTGCTTTTGTGGTAGATACTTCTTGTACGTAGACCGGATATTGTACCTCGAGGAAGCCGTCAGTTACAGAAACACACACACATAGGTACTCCAATACCGCGTTGAGAGAGTATATAAGTCGAGGGTGGCGGTTGCCGCGACTGCGGCGGCGGCGGCGGCGCTATAACCGGATACCCGCGTCTTCGTCACACTATACTACTACACCCGCGCGCGCCACTATTACATTATATAGGTATACATATGCGTATTATATACGGTACGAAAGGGGAGAACGTAGTGGTGCGTGTGGATATTACGATATTCTCTTTCTTTTTTTTTCTATTTTGCCTACTCTCTTAGTCTTTTGTAATAGTCTTTCTCTCTCTCTCTTTTACTCTCTTGAGTGTCCTCTTCTTTCCTTGTCCAGCTCGTATTATTTTATATACCAATATAAATTATCGAGGAAGGTATGAGAAAAGGAGCAATATATTATATATAGCGAGTGTATAGTGAGAGTGAGAAAGAAAGAGCGCCGGGTGTTGCGGGATCCGCACGAGGCGCTGCTGCGCGTAATATTGTAGGGGTCAGAGATATTCACTCTGTTCTACTCTGTTGATGCAGTGGTGGAAAAACTGCTCCAGGTGCAGGTAAGCTCCAGACTCTCAGAGGGAATCTCGTGGCGAGGTTTTATTAAATCCAGTTCTTCTATTACTTTATAAATATCCTCTCTTGATGAGGCCTTTTTTTATTTCTTGTAATATCACAATTTCTCTCCTAATATTTTCTACCTCAGTTCGCTGTTGTTCTGCTCCTCTTTTCTTTCTCTTCGTCTTCGCTATATCGTTGAAGTACAAATCTACAAATACACAACTGCCCGCGCGTATATATACACACTCATATACAAACACAATCGCTACACGGAGACGTGACTCCGATATTACAATTTCGGAGCAGCGATGTGTGTATTATGTACTCCGCGTTCAATGCTCCAACGTGCATGTACCTCTTCTCCGAGGAGGTAAAATTTTATATTTTTGATAATAAAAATTTACAAACTAAGCTTATGATAGGTGTATATTTGTAAAAGGTTCACCGATATGAAAAAAAAAAGATGTAAAGCCGGCGACGACAGCGGCTATATACGAGCTACTTTATAAACCAGCATCAAGAACAACAGCAGCAGCAGCGCTCGCGGTTGGCAAGAAAAGAGGGAATAAACACCAAGGAGAAGAGGAGCAATAATACGAGGAGAAGTCCGCGGGAGAGGAGAGGAGTAGCGCACGCGCACGTATTCGCATTCGCATTATATATAATATTATAGGTATATATGCGAATATATAAGCACACATATATTTATATACATACATTCACATATATATGCGAAAAGAGGAGGAGAATATTGTTGCTGAAAAAGAGCATAGCAAAAGGATTAACCATCTCGTCGTCGTTGTGAGTGGTAAAAAAAATGAATATCTTAAGAAATTTATTAAAGGAGGAGCATGTGATGGCTATATTCTTGCTTATATTGATGCGTTACTGTTTCTTTTCATTATTTGAAGGAATTGAAGGTACTGGCGATAAAGCAGTGGCGATTTTTCGACTTTACTCGCACGTGTTATTTAGATACTTTATCTCTTTCTCTTTCTTGCACAATATTATTACGTATGAGATCGATGCCCTTTTGTATGTTACTTCATTTATTTCTCATATATTGTTATATATATTTTTTGTATTGATGCTGCTACATTATGTTATTCAATAATTATGTTTTTTTTGTTTTGTGAGAGAGTACCTGTAAGCGATTAAATATATCAGTTACGAGAACTTATGAAGTCAACGTGTAAATGATAAAATTTATAGGATGATAGGATAATAGTGTTGGTTTCCAGTTTTGTACCGCTAAGAAAAAAAAAAGAAGACAAAAAAAGCTGCGGTTATTATGCGAAACTTTACGACTTTCCTTGACTTTGAATTTTTTTTTTCATTTGACGAAGAAGAAATATTGGAAGCAGAAATATTTTCAAGTTTTGACAATATCTCAATTGAGAATTTATATATACGTGATTCCGGATAGCAAAGAAGCTACATACATTTTAGCTTGCAAGCACACATATTCTAAAGCACAACCAGCGCCATCAGCTGCTAAGAAACCAATGGCGAGAGTAGAGATCCACTGCTACTCTGCGCGCACCAGCTTCTCTCTTTTCTTTCCCTTGTGCTATAGCTTTCATACCTTTCCCCTCCCACCCATTTTTATCTTCTTACTCTTTACTCTTCTCCTTCACCCTCAAAACAGTATTCGAACCGACATCTATGACTACTACTGCTGCTGTAACTCCGAATTTATTCTTTACACCCAGTTTAAAAGCTCCAAGTCTGGTTTATTGGCTGGTCTATTTTATCTTTGAACTATACATACTCGATATGAACACCAGGTTGGATGCGGGCTAAAAAGAAAAAGAAGAAAGATGAAAAGGAGGTCGGTTGAAGCGATCATGAAAATGAGCTTGCAAGCAATGTAGTCTGGCAAATGTGAAATAAAGCTCTCTCTAGTGACAAATTTATTTAACGTGAATTCAATGTTGTCGGTAATGCAGGGATATATAGATTTATTTATCGTTTTTATTTATAATACAAATTATGAAAAATAGTTATAAAGAGAATAAAAGCTTGCAAGCTCAGTATAATATTTAATACTCGTTTAAAAATATGACAGTGGTACACTGCTCAACACATGGTTGGTTTTTGTTTAAATAATGTATACATGTTGATGCTGCGACGATGACTGGGCTAATATTACAGTAGTCTGTAAATTTTACTGTTAAAGCTTTCGTTTACATGGTAAACTTGATTATTCAGAATATACTGTATAAAAGCTTTTACGAACAACAATTCGTATTGTTTTGAATTACTTTATTAAAGAGAGGAGATTGATCGATTTACAACTTTGAAATTAAGTTTACAAATAATACTCGATTGTGTTGTGATATAAAATAACGTAATTGTATTGGAGACAATATTGTTAAAATGTATTTTTGATTATTAATGATGTTCCTATAGATAAGAGTATTATTTTTTAACAGTTAGTCGTGCGTGGACGTGTCGGTAGAGCGCCAGTCTAATAACCTGGAGGCCTGGGTTCGAGAACTGGCATCTATCGATTCGGACAACGCGGCTTGAGGAGTATATGTTATGGGTTAATAATATAGGTAAAATTGTAGTAAAGGGCGCACGCGCCCGTATAAATTCTTAAATAAATAAATAATAAATAAAGGTCAATAATTAAAGTACAAATAATAGTGTAATGTAATTCATCATTCAATTTCATTTGTTCAATGTTCGCAAGTAGAGCTTACTTTTTTAAAAATTTGAATTGTTTTGAAATAATAGTTTTAAGTGACTTATTAATCACTGTAATGTAAAGTGAATAATCTTAATATACTATGAATTAAAAATGTTATATTCTATTTATTCATATTTGGCGCCACTCGTTATCAACACGGGTAAAGTTGAAAAAGGAAGTTAATAAAAGATAAAAAAAAAGAAATTAGAAAATTTGATTATTTACATAATTTAAAAAAATTAAATCAGAAATACCCCAAAAACAGATTTATACACTATAATTATATAAAAGCGATTTGATATGATGTATCAGGAATTAATTATCGATCATTAATTCTTTTTCCTATTAAACTTATTAATTTATTTTTTCCATCATCATCATCATCATCATCATCAATTCACTAAAATGAAACAATTTTTACAATACTAATATCATTTTAAATTGTCACGTGACGTACACATCATGCCATGAAATGTCAACATTGTCGCTCCGTTGCAGACGACCTCCAACAACAAGTTTATCATTTATCTGCATGTGTTGCAGATGTTTATACGTGAAATATAAGATAATCGAAGTTCGACGTGATCACACTTGTTTTTTTCTTATCGAAGACTATTTACAATAGCCTATTGTAAATCAAAAATTGATTGCTCATCATACAAGTTGCAACGTAAACATAACCTTGTCAAGATGTTAAAATATAAAAATTTGTGTTTGTAAAGAAAGGTATGACTTTCTTAGTATATTATTTAATTTATCTAATGTGTCACGAGACTTGATTATTACAAAAAAAAAGATACAGTCGAGGCAGCTGCAAAACAGTGAACATGCACATAAGGTGACCAGCAACTTTCAAAGTCAAAATGAACGGGCTGACGAGATGCCCAGGTTTGTATTGCGGACGAGAGCCGTTGATCGATGGTAACTGGACAGAATGTGGAGCTTGTCCTCGAGGTTTTCGGACCAATGCATCATCTGCTTGTGTCCCTTGTGAGGACCTGCCAACTCTCTACGATTGGCTCTACCTTGGCTTCATGGCCCTGTTTGCACTTGTTCTTCATTGGTTCTGTATAGATCAGGTTGCTATGAGACGAAGCATCCCAAAGGAAGTGATTGCGCTACACTTGTCTGCCTTGTTTGAGATTTTGGCAGCATCTGTCATTACATTACAGCTTACTGATCCAATAGGATCGTTCTATGTAAAATCATGTAAAGTGCGCAGGCTGTCAGACTGGTATACTTTATTGCATAATCCCAGCCCAAATTATGATACTACGTTGCATTGTACCCAGGAAGCTGTGTATCCCTTGTAAGTTGAACTGAATAATGTAAACTATTTTTTTTTTTTCAAATACTATATTGTAAATTCTTTTGAGATGATATCTTTTATAGATCTTATTGTAATTATTTTTAACATTTTCTGCTTATGTTTAAGATCATTATGGAAATAATATTCTTTTTTATTTTTGTTACAGGTATACTATGATATTTGTATTTTATGCTTTTGCCATAATAATAATGTTGATAATACGACCATTGATTGCACAAAAGTGTTTACCAAAAAAAGGAAAATTTTCTATATATGCTGCTCTTTATTTCTTCCCAATTTTAGCTTTACTGCATGCCACTGGCAGTGGACTGATCTGTGAGTATCATTTTAAATACAAAATTTTTAAATCTAATGTGTTTTAATTTTTAATTTTGTTATATTCAATAAATAAATTAAATTTAAATTTAAATTTTTTTACAGATTATGCCTTTCCATATATTACTATTGTATTATCAGCTGTTTCAAGTGCTGCACATTTTGCCTTCAAATTAAATCAGGTATAAATTAAGACGTTTCATAATAAAAAAAAATAACTTTCAGAACAAAATAATTAAATTTCAATGTTTTTGCAGACTATGAAATCCTTGCTTCTAAGTTCGATTTTGGATATAAAAAATGTTATTGTGATTCTGGGACATTGGCTACTGCATGGCTATGGTATTGTAGCTATTGCCACTGAACGTGGTTCCAGTCTTCATCCAGCAATGTTAACTCTAGTTCCACTGCCAGCTCTGTTTTACATCCTTACTGCTCGATTTACTGATCCTCATAAATTACATGTTGAATGATAATATTATTAGGTTATTTGAAATAAATTTTGTAAAAAAAATTGTACATAATACTTTATAGGTTAAATTAATAAATGAATAATCATTTTTTATTGTATAAATGAATTAATCTTTTAACTTTTTTTTTAATTAATAAATTTTTAAGAGATGTGACGTACAAATATGCAATTTCTTAATTTCTAGTCTAAAATATCAAGATAATGTGACATTATAAAATATTTTTTAGTAAAATTTCTTTTTCAGAAGCTAATCTTTTGCGAGATTCTTCTAACATAATCTTATTTTGATGTGCCCATTTACAAGTTTCATCAGCTAGTTCTTGTTGCCATTCTGATTCTTTTACTAATCCTTCAGCTATCGATTCCATATTATTGAAAGAATTTTCAATAAAGATATTATCGCGAACATTTTTGTTAAGATTGTTTCTTTCTATTTTTCTTTTATCAAGCTTTTTGCGGTAATCTTTAGCATGTAATTTAGAACTTTTCGCTAACTCACATGCCATATCAGAATGTTTCTGAAACTCATTAAATATCTCCTCTTGAAATTGAAAAAAGTCATTCATCTCTTCTATTTGTATCTTGCTCATTTTTTTTAAAGTTTCTTTGCCAATAAATTTTGAAGGAAATCCATAATTTGCTGTAGACAATAATCTATAAAAACTTGACTCAGCAATTTTTGGAATTGATTTTTTTTTTGAACTGTGTTTTTTATTAAATTCTACGAAACCTTTTAAATAATAATAAAATATTAGATTTATTTTTTGATTAAAATTAAGCTAATTTATTTTACTATGAGATTACTTACATTTACTTGGAGTTTCGGATAAATTACTATTAACTTTTTGCCAAGTACTTTGTACAGTGGGTTGTTGCTGCTGGCTGCTTTGCTTTTGGCGAGAGGCAATGGGTTTAGCAATTTTTGGGTTTGGTTTTTTTTTTGAGCTGTGTTTTTTATTGAATCCTATGAAACCTTTTGAATAATATTAAAATATTAATTTATTTTTTAATTAAAATTAAACTAATTTATTTTACTATGTGATTACTTACTTTGTGTTATTTCTTCCGAATTACTGTTATATTTACTTGGAGTTTCGGATAAATTAATATTACCTTTTTGCCAAGTACTTTGTGCAACTGGATTCAAGTTACTATTACATACACTTGGAGTTTCAGAAAAACTATTACTAATTTTTTGCCAAATACTTTCTACAGTGGGCTGCACATTTCCAGCACTATTCATTTGTTCAATATTAGTGTAAATATCTCCGTCAAAGATAGTCTTAAACATTGTAAGCTGTGTAATTTTTTTTAATTAAACAACTACTTAATTAACTAAATTCAACCTTCTTTTGTATTGACCTATTAGCAACTATTTTAACGGTCGTAGGTCGTAGTATAGTTACTTAATTCAAACGACTTTCTAACGGTTGGTTGAGTTCACTTCATGCGAATGGTTAAAATTTGTCTTAGTTTCCAAAATACACGCTATTCATTGGCTGACTTCTTTAATGCCCGCCACGGCGCCACGCAAACGCGTTTCCATTGTTTCCAAGTTTCCATGTTCCCACGCTATTTCCACGCGGAAAAACGCGCTCCGAAGCCACACGCTGATGTCAACATTGTCAATACTTATGTTTATGTAGTTTGTTTAAATTTCAAGTCTAAATTGCAGCCGGTAAGTAAAGGTATACAAGAATTTTAATTTTAAAGTAGATATTCTTTGGTAAAAAGTTATGGATGTGCATGTATTTATTTATGTATATGTAAATCTAAGTTGTTTACATTCAGTGCATGATATCACTTTTCTTGTTACACAAGCTATCAAAAAATACAATATAAAATTTTACTCAATTAAAAAATAAATATTATAAATATTTAAAAAAATTAACAAATAATTAAAGATTAAAAATATTTATTAATAATACAATATTTATTGTAGATTGTGATTTAGAATCATACCAAAGAAGTTGAAGTATGGCTGACCAAAATTTATACAATGATTCAATGAGGCAAGTAGATGCTAACTATAATGAAGTCTACCAAACACAAGAACAATTTAGAAACTCCTACAGCAAAAGTGCTAGTAGCATTTTTGAAGTTTATTGTAATAATAGTAAGCAAGCAGCAGATTATGCAAATGTATTCTACCTTATGGGAAAGAATGACTTGTGCAAAATCCGGTTGATTTTTGCTAAATTTCTCACCTCTTGTGGACTGGTTGCGTCACTTTCAGAAAATGCAGAAATAAGGAGTATATGTACCTATATTGAAGGATTAACTGTTCAAATATTACCAGAGGATGCACAAATACTCCATAATAGGAGTCGACAGTTTGAATTATATGAAGAAACTAAAGCAGCACGCAGTGCAGCATCTCAAAATTATACTAGAATGAACAATGTTATGCAACAGTTGCAAAAAAATGTAGATGCTATTAAAAAGATTTATCAACAGGTCAATAATCCAATAACTAAAGACTGCACTATGGAAGATATGGTCAATTTTAATAATTCATTGCAACAAGTGACGACTCTTTTTTGCGAAATAAACATTAGTGTAATGGAAATTAAAAACATTTCTATTGAAATGCATGAATTAGTTTCATTATTTAACAACAATTTAACATCTGTGAACAATATGCATACTGAAATAAAACAGTTATTAAATAGATAAAATTTGTAAAATTGTATTCTTTAGTTTTTATTCATTAGTGATTTATTATTTTGTATTTTATTTTAAATAATATTTGTAAAAAATTTTTGATTTTTTCATTATATACACAAAATAAATTAATTCTTTTCATTACAATTTTATTTACTGTCACGGGCGATGTGACCATCACCACCATAACCATCACCACCCCCATCACATTACCATTAAATTAAAATCTTAGAACTTTTTTTTTATCTTTGTTTCTCAATTTTTACACAAACAGTATCATTTAATTTTAAAATAATGTAGCTAAATATTGCAATTAAAATCTAATTAACAGCTAATTCTCCCATTATTACCTTCCTTACAGATACTTTGTCATTAAACTAAAAAATATTTAATAAGAAAAATATTGAATATATTTGTTTTGACAAAATTACATTAACTAAATTTAGCTTACATCTATTACATAAAATTTAACTTAGAAGTAGCAATTGCAGAATTTAAAAACAAATGTAAGAATTTCAACTCAAATTCCACTAATATTTAAAATTTGTTATTTTATCATACACAGAAACTCATGCATATTTAACAAAGACTTGAATCAGACATTTTTTGTAAAATCGTTTGAAAAAAGAATGATCTATATATTATTGAGCAGGTCAGATAAATAAATTAATAATTATCGTTTTTTTTTTTTTTACAAATAAAGATTTATTTTAATTATTTACTGTAAGAAATAAAAAGTAATTTTAAGAGATGCAAACAAATGGCATCTAAAATTTTTAATTCCATATATAACATTAAACTGTAGCTGACATAACTTTAAGCAAATCACATTTAAACACAGAATAATCATTTTGCCTAAGCATTTTTTTACTTAGGCACAAAAGTTACAACCAGTGTGCTTTTAGAAGAAATAGGTATATTTTTTGATTCCAGTTTTCTGTAATAAAAATTTTTTTTTTATTATTTGCTTAGTTAGAATTAAATTTAAGATATATAAATACTCACTTATTATCACTCAATTTCTCATTATAGTTTTGACTATATGTAACAACATTCACTTCATCAGATACATGAGGGATGCCAGTTACATCAATGGTTGTATTGAATGAAGCAGTATTGAAAGCTACCAAATATCCAGGATTGCCACTCTTTATCCTATTAAATATATTTAAAATTAGACATTTGTAACAGTCATTTAAAGAATAGTTTAAAATGTTAGTAATACCACTCACCAATTTCTAAACCAGAAAAGGCCAAGCATGAAACATTATAAATTCAACTAGTTAGTTTAGTATGAACAGTTAAGTTAGTGCTACCTTTTTAGTTTTTTATGTGAATAGATAAAAAAAAATAGATTAAGAACTAAACAAATATAATGATTGAATTTTTCAAAAAGAGTAAATGCAAGTCAATACAATTATATCAATGTAAGTACTTTAAAAAATTCAATGCTTGATTAGTAAAATGATTGTTAGATTTAAGTTGATAGATTAATTAGATAAATAATGGTATAAAATATTTTTACCGCATAAGTCCACAAGGTTAAATAAAAGTAGTAAGAATAAAAATACAATAAAGTAAAATTTGACTACTAAAACTTACCGTGTATATACAAATACAGTTCCATTATTCAAAACATGTGTTTGAGTTTCACCATATTGGAATGCCAAGTTTTTGCGAGCTTCTGCAAGTGTAGCAAATGGACCTTTAGCAGAAACAGTATCATTCAATTTTAAAATTGGTGTAGCAGGAAGCAACATTGCCATTAAAATCAAATTATCAGCTAATTCTCCCTTTATTCTCTTCCTTAAAGTGAGTCCTTTGCCATTTAACTAAAAATATATATTAAATATATTAATAAGAAAAATATTAAATATTTTTATTTTACAAGAATTAAATATTTAAATTAAGCTTACATCTATTCCTGGCCACTGTGAAAATTTTAATACTTTTGAAATGCTATCATTCAATTGATATGCTGTGATTGTTGGATCAATTTTTGATAAGGAATCCAAACTTTGAGGAAGATCAATCAGTGTTTTTTGTTTGTTGTATAATTCTAAAACATCATACCCAATTCCATCACTTAAAGTAAACAAACTGAAAAAAATAGAAAAATTTTTGTAATAAAATAAATTTATACAATTGAATAATATAAGTGAACTACAATATTTGTACATACCCTTCACCACCAGTGTAATTTGTAACAAGTTCTCGCCACTGTCTGAGGACAATAGCATTTTGTTGATGATCTCTTGTTTGGAAATGAAGAAGTGATTGATATGACCCTGAGTCAGCAAGATAAGTTGCGCTTATAGAATCATTGGTTAGGCTTGAATCTTCAACTAAATAACGTGTATTGGAAAGTACAAAGCCTTTCACACCCAAATTAAGCCAGTGCTTAAGAATACCCTATTGATTAAACAATTTATATTACTGATATGTTTAGTACATAATATTTAGATAAAAATTAGTATCAATTTGAGATATACCGAAAATTCAGCAATTACAGCAGGATTAGTGTAGTTAAAGTCAGGTTGACTGTTGTTGAACTGATGAAGATAGTACTGTTTTCTGTCATTATTGAATTCCCAAGCAGAACCTCCATTTATACTGACCTATAATGAAAATGTCTTATATTTTAAAATATTAAAAAAAAAAAAAATTTAAAAACAGGCAAATTTTATTTACCCAATTATTTGGAGGTAACAGTGTCCTGCTGTTAGGATCTTTTCTACCATCAGCCCAAACATAGTAAGAAGTATACGGCTCTTCTCTTTTAACAGATTTTTGGAACCATGGATGTTTGAAAGATGAATGATTTGGATCAATTTCCAATATTATATTTTGTTTTCTGTCGGCAGCAGCTTTAACAAGTTTCTTGAAATCCTCAATTGTTCCAACTTGTGGATTAATGTCTTTGAAATCTTCAATAAGACCTAAAAATCATTTATTTTGTTAATATATAGAACATATTTGAAAAATTTTTTAAAATAAATTTTAACTACAAATAATAAAATATAAAACTAAAATAAATTTCATATTGTAATTAAATCATTCAGGTGTTTACAAACACCTGTGCAATAAAGTAAATTAGATTTTAATAATAGAAATTAGAAGACTAACCAGGTGATGTTTCCTTCAATATTGAATTCAAAGAAATTGCTCTGATGTGTTGCTCCTTAAGAGTATTGAGGAAAGGTTCCAAACCATTTAGACTCTTAGTTAATATATCAGATGGACTGATTTTAACAATAGGGCTTTCTTCCCACCATTTCTTAGGAGGTGGTGGGGCACACTTAGGCGCCATTACTATGATAGCAATAGCTCCAGCCAACATGGCAGCCCAAAGAAGCCAAAAAGCAATAAAAAGGAACCATCTCAATTTAATCCAAAATGGATCATTGGCATATTTCATTAATTCTGCCTTGCCCATTCCAGATAAGGACTGCTTGACTGTCTCAATGTCAATTTTGGCATCTCCATTTTCAGATCTAAACTGAGCCTGGAAGAGTGAAAATAAAAATTCATAAGAATATCAATTTAAATTCATATACAGGTTTAATAAAACTTCTTTTGTATAGAATGAAAAAGAATGGATGATGCAATAAAACATCTTCATTACAGCTATTTTACACTTCCTGTAGCCATCTTTGGCTAATAAAAGCTTGTTAGAAATTAAATGATTTAGGCCAAGAACTTTGTAAAATAACGCGTGTAACATAATTGTTATAATTGTTTTTTTAATAAACAATTATGAGTTAAACATTTTAATATCACATAAAAAACTTTAATCTTAATTGCTTATTCAAATTAATTATTATATAATCTGATAAATAACTTGAATTTAATCAATTGAAAAAAAAAAAAAATCATAAATCATTTTCTGTTACAACAGGAAATATTCTAATAATAAAAGCTAAATTAAAGCGTTTAAGATCAATAATAAAGATAAAACTTTAACGCAACTTGATAAGAATAAAAATTCAGGAAATTCTCATTATAAATCATTCAAAAATCAACAAAAATAATTAGAAACATCTAGTCTCGTTATCTTTTATCAAGATACCAAGTTACATATGCCCCTGAAAACTCATAAAATTCAAGATTATCTTCATTGCTCCATCATTCTTTTAACCAATACAGTCAAATTATTGATTTTCATCGACATCTAATAACCCTAACTCTTATCTTCTATTTGTTAAAATTCTCACCTATCATCCACATAAACTCCAAATCAAAATTATCTAATCCTATATCCTCAAACTCCAAAAATCAGACTCCTCAAATCACACACATACATACATTTCCAACCTTTCACCTTCACCATAAAAAAAAAGGTGGATAAAAATAAAATCAATACTCACCTCGCTAGTATCTTTTCCAGCAACCACAGCCAATTTAAGATTATCCTTAAGCATCCGTTCTTGTGCTCCATCATCAATATCACCATCAGCACTTCCATTTTGCTTGCCCATTTTCTTAACTTGCCAGTTAACGTCCTCGTCTGGTAGTTTCCTATACGTACAGGGAGGTTGAACTGACTTGTTGGCAGTAACTCCTACGTCAGCTACTCCTACTGCTGGTTGTTGTTCGACTTTAGCCGCAGGCGCACTAAGAACACCGTTACTTCTCGCTGATACTGATGATGTAGTCGTTGATATCGTCGACGACGACAACGACGACGCCGGCACTGTTGCTGCTGCTCCTCCCACTACTACAACTGATGATGCTTGCTCGTTGTTAGCAGCAGCAATATCTGATGACGACAAATCTAGCTTACTCCCACTCTTCTTATTCGCTGTTGCTGCCTCCATTATATTGCGTGTATTGTATATCTATATATATCGGGCCTACTCTTCTTTCACTTTCGTCGTTTTCATATATATATATATATATTTCTCAGGGTCAATGATTTTTATATATACTATTATTGCGTAATCAAATAGATATACATATACCTGCTTTTCGAAAGCGCGGGTTTTTGGAGTCGTAAAGAGGTGTTCACTCGCGCGCGCGCGTATACGGGGTATAACTACCCTCTTTCAAGGGTAGAAGGGTACTTTTCCCACCCCCTGGAAAATTTTTAAGTACTCACAAACTTTCACAAGAGGGAATAAAAAATATTAAAAAACTTTTACTTGATTATATACTTTTTTTTGTTGCTTAGTAATAAAGAGATGCAACGCACTGCATCAGATGCAATTGAATACGTTTGATGGACACTGGTCGTCGCCGTCTCTGAACTGCAGACGTGCAAGTATGCGCAAATTACACGGGAGAGAGTCACGGTCACGAGAAAGAAAGAAATATATCGCTCCTCTTTGGAATTTCGGCAGTGGCGAGTTGCTTGGTTGTTGTGTGGCGAGATATATATATAAAAAGAAAAGAGACGCAGGGGTGCCACGACTACCGTATTACACACAAATACGTTTATACTTATATAGTTGGATATAGATGTGTGTGTTAATTCGTCTCTTCTTTGTGTATACGAATTCGGGGGGGAAGACATACAAAAAGAAATGTATATATAAGCAAAACGAACAAAGTTGCTTAGGTAGGCGTAAAAGAAAAGAAAAAATATAATAAGAAAAAAAAATGAGAGTGGGCATGCGCAATTCGATCGTGTATTGATCTTTCGACTCGTATTTGCTTAAATATATTAACGATGAATCGACATAAATTTTTTGGTATATTGCTAATTTGAATTTTTTTATGTTTAGTTATATACATATACCTACTACATGTGTAGTTTATGTGGATAAAATGATATCTTGATGATTGGATGAATTGATGTGAATTGATACTTGGAATTTTAAATATTAACGAACTTTTCAATTTTATGTATATATATGTGTTATTCGATTCGATTCTGCTATTCATTGTTCATTGACAATTTAAGCTATACATTTTGTGTTGAAATGAATATTAATAATCGAATGCCACACTGATTTGCGCGGAAATTTACGGATCGTTGGCTTATATATACAAAAATAAATGATGATCAGATTTAGCGAGTTAGAAACTGCGTGATTTTATATATCTATCTTACTTATTTTTTATTTATTCATTATCTACGTGATTTAATTATCATATGTATTGAAATAATAAATTTTATCTGGAATACTTTTTTTTTCTCTTTTGGTATGATATTGCTTGTAATTATTGAATTATAAATAATTCGATTTACTTTATACATCATTTCATTAATTCTATTATTTTTTTCCTATTTTTTTATCTTGAAATAGTAAATAGAAAATAGTTCTTTTTATATTATTTTTATTATTTTCAAATTATTGTATTTTATTAATAATTTTATTATTTTATAAAAAGTACAAATAATTATCCCTCCCCCCATGCTTTCACGCGTTTTTTTTTGAGTAAATACAAGAAAATACCAAAAGACGCTACTCATAGCGTTTAAATCAATTAGGCGTCAATTATTGAAACACACGCCAAAATCTCTGAAGCAGAGTTTCAGAGTTTCATAAATTCAGTTCTTAGATCATTACTGTTCAAATCGATACGCCAAAATAATTTTCTTTCTCAATTTTTTTCGTATAAACAATTTTTATTGTTTTTAAAGTCTTATAAATTAAAAAATAAAAATAAATTATATTAACGTTCAAGTGTGTACCTTGTGAAAAATTTTAAAATATTTTTAATTGTAAAAAAAAGAAAAAGAATATCAACAATGACTGAAACAACGAATACAAGTATTCCAAAATTTAGCTACGATGCCGTAACACAAGTCAACGTAAAAACGTTCGAATACACTTACACATGGAAAATAGAAAATTATAATTGTTTAGAAAAAAGACAAGACTACTGTCTGGATTCACCAGATTTTTCATTCGAGCCCTTAAATTCATCTTGGTGTCTTATAATTTATCCAAATGGTTGCCAAGATGACAGGCCATCTAAACTCACATTGGAATTGCATCACTCATTTCAGGAAGGAATCTTTAAAAAATTTAAAGGTTCATTCTCAATTTCATTGTTTAATGAAAAACAATATAAATTAGCTGAAATTAAACAAGCAAACTTTACTTGTGGCGATTCATTCCAGCATTGGAGTTTTGAGCTTGACGATATACGTGACAAAACAAATGAATCTTTACCTAACAGCTTGATTATTTCCTGTAAGATAAAAATAATTTTGGACCCTATTATAACCAATTATGTTGGCAATAAAAAGCAACAAATCCCATTAAATCCGTTGGAAATAAAAAAATCCGAAGCAAGTAGATTTGAAAAACTTTTTCTCGACGAGCGTTTGAGTGACGTTAAATTAATTGCATCATGCGGAAAGAGTCTGCCAACGCATAAGAGTATATTAGTCGCAAATAGTCCTGTATTTGAAGCCATGTTCACCCAAGATATGCTTGAGAAGAGGATGAAGGAAGTTAAAATCGAAGATGCGGAATATGAAGCGTTAAAAGAAATGCTCAGATTTATGTACTCCTCTAAATTGGAAAACGAGCCATCTTCGGAACTAGTTAAACTTGCTGATAAATATGAGATATTTGGTTTGATCGAGTATTGTGAGGATCATTTAAGTAAGGAAATTTCAGTTAATAATGTCTTTGAAATTTTTTATATTGCCGATCGACATAATGTTAAACAGTTAAAAACACTTGCGACTGATTTTATTAAAATGCACATGAAAGATGTTGTGAAAACTGATGAATTTAAATCTTTAACTGATGTAGATTTTCTTAAAAGTGTATTTGAAGCGATCAGTGAATAGTGTATAAATATAAGCGATTTTATTATATATTTTTTTTTTTTAAAAAAATTCAATAAAATAATTTATAAACTAAAATGAATATTTAATATTTTGAATAATATGATTTAGCACCAAAATTTAATGTTACATTTTTCAAATTAAAAAACAACATTTTTGTATTGCTATTCGTGTAATAAAAAATTTTTCTCCATAAAAAATATATTAATTTCGTTGTTTTTTAAATTTTGATTTACACGAAAAATTTATTTAGGTAATAGAGTTGTGGCGGTTCAACCTATAGGGCGCCAACGCCGGCGCGCCGCCGCAAGCAGCAGCACGGAGCGTCGAGCCAATTTGGTCAATGTTGTGAATGCAACCTATCCAAACTGAATTAACAAACAAGCGTCGAGCCAAGCAGCCTCATGGCTTTCACGCGCGCGAGACCTTTGTAAATAGCATCCGTCTTAATCTCTTTCAATATCGTAATTAATTAGTATTTGGTGTTTGGAAATAAATCAGTTATTATTTGGGTATCTGGTGCGTTCGTTATTTACCGGATCCAAGACTCCATTTCTATTGTTCCCTCACCAATAAACACTAAAGAGTTTTAATACATTAATCTGTATGCTTGTATTCCCACGCTTATTCAAGTGAGTACAAGAAAAGTTTAAAATGACGCTAAAATCATAGCGTTCATAAGACAATTAGGCGTAGATTTTTGACGCACGCCACTTACATTAAAGTATAAAAATGAAGCAGAATTTTAGAATGAACTCAGTTTGTAGATCGTTACTCTTCTAATCGGTACGCTAAAATAATATTTTCTTCCTCGATTTTTACGTAGAAACAATTTTTATTGTTATTAAAGTTTTATAAATTAAAAAAAAATATATTATATTAGCGTTCAAGTGTGTACCTTATTGTGAAAAAGTGTTGTTCAACGATATAACTGTGTCATTTTGAAATATTTTTCGTTATAAAAAAAAAAGGAAAAAAATATCAACAATGGCTGAAACAACGAGTGCAAACATTCCAGAATTTGACGCCCTGACAAAAATTAAAGTAAAAACTATTAAAGATAAATACACATGGAAGATAGAAAATCTTAACTATGTAGAGAATCGTCGAGGATTGTGTTTACGTTCGCCAGATTTTTCATTTGAGCCTTTGAAGTCAATTTGGAGTCTTGAACTGTATCCGAATGGACCCACCTACAGTAATCAAAAATTTTCGCTAGGCCTGCACCACTATTCTGAAAATAAACCTGAAGAATTTGAAGGTTTATTCTCAATTTCAATGTTCAATGAAAAACAATATAAATTAGCTGAAATTAAACAAGCAAACTTTACTTGCAACGCTTCATATCAGAGTTGGTGTTTTGAGCCTAACGATATACGTGATAAAACAAATAAATCTTTACCTAACAGCTTGATTATTTCTTGTGAAATAGAAATAATAAATGATCGGTTTATAGAAAACTATGATGTCAATGAAAAACATAAAATTGCAAATCAGTTGAGATCAAACCGAAGAGTTATTACTCTTAATAAACCCTTAAAAGTCATGTCCATAAGCAGAAGTTCACGTAAATAAAAATATAATTTGCTGTACAATATGATTTTATCATACATATTATTATGTTAAGACAGTTGTAAGGAGATAATTTTAATGATAATGATAAGAAAAAGTGTAATATGCAAAATAACGACACACCGTGGTCCACACTAATAATGCATGTTATGTGGAAAAAATCTTTCAGGATTATAATTGTATAATAAGACAATGTTGGTTAATAATGTCTTAAAAATTTATTATATTGTCAATTGCCACAATTGTTGAGCAGGTATAAAAATAAATGCGATTAATTTTATCAAAGTTAAATTGAATAAATGTTGTAAAATATCTGGCGAATTAAAATTTTAAACAGATCTAGATTTTCTCAAAAGTGTCTTTTAAGCGATCAGTGAATAGTTACCATATGCGATTTTATTACATTTAATGAAATAATTATCCAAATTAAAGAATTTATATGGATGACTATCATGAACTTAAATAATTATCTATAGTTTAATGTTTTGAATAATTTGAAGTAGACTATAAGTTTTTACAGGTATTATTTTCTAGTTAAAATACGATTTATTTAAAATAATGTACTTTTAAAATTGATTATGTTAACATTTTTAGAATTAACTATTAAATTAGGTTTTATACTTACGTAAAATGTATTACTTACATGTATTTGAAATTTACTTTTAATAAAATATAAGAATATAATACTGATTTTTTTATTTCATACTTAAAATATCATAATATTATATTATTGAAAAAAAGAGTCATTTATTGAAAACTTTTAATTTTATTTTTTCTATAAAAACATATTTCATTTAATATTTTAAGCTTAAAATTTTAACTTTCATGTTTTGTTCTTATTGCAGATATGAATACTGCAAAACATTTTATCTAACATTTACCAACTTTGTACGTCACGTTTTTCGACACTAACCAATTCATTTTGCCTCTAACGAAAATAATATTCCAAATATTGTTCTGTTGATAAACAAATTTAAAGAAAAAAAAAACAATATCGTTCAAACGACTTTGCAAACAGAAACTTTTATACCTTTACCTAAAATATTAATTATAATTTAAAAATAATAAAAAATATATGTTGTTAAATAAATAAATAACACAAATAAATAAACAGAGCATGTATCTATTAAAATCAAATTCATTTTATTCATTAAACTTATTACAAATGAAACGTGTCACTCGCACCCGTAAACAATTACACATTAAGCGATTTAAAATAATATTCAGCCAAAGATTATTACTTAATAAAAACTGTATAATCACACAAGCTGAGATCCGCGGGATACATATATAACTTAAAATTATTTACGATAAGATAAAATTATACAATTATAGCCTTTCATAGCTCTTACTATTATTACACATATTATACAAAAATAAAATTAATATGTAATAAGAAAAAAAAAATGAAAATCAAATCTGTAATAACTAATACAAACTATTATTCTCGACAATAAGATATATATAAACAGAAAAAAACACAATCTAAGATTATACATATATTATACAATATTATCACAATATTATCATTGGCACTTGAAATTTAGGAATCGGCAGTTTAATTATCATTACTTAAAATACATAACAAATAGACACACACACACACGCGCAAGAGATATAATATAAAAGATTATAATAAAAATCATCATCACAATAGCATAGTTATCGCATATAAAAAAAAAATTAGGTATATCAGAAAATATCTTCCAACTACAATACATTAAAAATATTTGCTCAGCCTAATAACACATACCGATCACATACATACACACATACAAATTATCCATCCATCTCTTACAAGATCAGCAACAGCAGTAAAATTCCCCAAGGCAAGCTTATCTTCCTTATCATACTTTGACAGCACAGCATGTGTCTCTCTTCTTCTTCTTCTTACTCTTTCTTTTTCTCTCTCATCCTCATCAAAATTCAATAAGCTTGACATGCCGATGGAAATAGACATAGGTAAATTAGTATGGACAATATAAGCACGACAATAAAAGCAGTCCAAAATGCCCAAAATAAACACAGCCTTATTTTTATCCATGTTGGATGTGCTGTATTGTAAGCTAGATCTTCTCTTGTCAAAGCTGAAACAAAAAAATGAAAAAAAATCAAATTGTAGATTTTTATGGATTTTAGAATAAATTGATTATTGAGAAATTATGTGGTTATATAGGAAGTAAAAAAAAAAAGAAGGGAAATTTGATTTACCGATTTTATCAAACTTCATATTTATGCGCACTACACATATATACCTATATGTATATTCATAATTATATAGACGTAACCGCGTGTGACTTTATTCACGATTATCACTGTTTACAACTACAAGCAATGAGAAAGAGAAAAAAAAGCATTCTCTCATACTGTCTTTTTTTTTTATTCAAGATCTTGTCAACATACACGTCATAATATCGGTTTTGTATATATATTATCAATCTTTATCCCTCTCTTTTTCTTTTTCATTCAATATTATAATACCTATCTATCTATCTATCTCTATCTTTTTTTATAAGTATATAGATATATCTCACCTCGAGGCTTGTAAAGCTTTGAATCGTTGACGTTGATGCGTACGTAGTCGTAAGCCGGTCTCGCCAATAAATAAGTATCTTCTTTTGGTACCATCTTCGATCACACACTGATTACTATTATTTTTTCTTTTCTATTTCTTTCTTTTTTATTTTCTTAGACTATTTACTATACTATTACTCTATTTTATTTATTGATAAATTTTTGACGTCTCGGTAAATCTATATATATACTATTGATTATAAAAACATTAATAGCTCTTAGCCCATTTTATAACGGCTTTCTTTTATTTTCTCGCTTTTGCGAATTTCGTTTTCATCTATACTATTATAAATGTCCACAAAATCGACCGAGACGTCCGGCACGACAGGCAAGACTGTTGCTATAATAATAACAAGTATATATTATACTTACCGCGACGATAAACCGATAATACGTATGTGTATATATATACCTATATATTTTTGCTCTCTTACTCTCTTTCTTTGTCTTCGTCTTTCTTTCTCGCATTACGCGTGGGTATATATGTGTATATAGTACGACACGACGCAATTGTATATGTATGTCTGTTATAAATATGTTTCTTATCGGTTCTCTTACTCTTTGGAAATACAATACCTAAAAGAGAGATAGAGATAAAAGAGTATATTCTTAAAATTTTTTTTCTACAAAAATGTGATGAATCGACAGGAATTTTTTTATTAAATGAAACTGATTATAAGTAAGGATGTATATATGTATATGTACATGTATTATACTATTTTGCACTAGACAATATTTGTCAGGGATATCGGTTCTTACCGATATTGATAAGACTTGAGAAGGTTTGAATGAGTGTGCATATATATGTGTGCTTATATGTTTGGTTTAAGAATTTTTGTTTTGATAGTAATTTTCCGTTACGCTACGTTTAATAATGTGTATTATATGTATAGATATGCTGTTTTTACTAGACTATAAAAAATTAAATTTTCCTAAACAATTAAATGATTTTTTTTTTAAATTTGATTACAAACATGCAATTAATTTAAAGCAATAGAATTATTTTGACATTTAATGGTTGAAAATAAGGTTTAACAATAATCATAAGATATTTTTATTGAGAAAAATTAAATTATTTTAAACTTTTTCAATTCTATCAACAAATAATTATATTTATTGAATTAATTTCTACAATTATTTTAACATGGATATTCGCAAGGTAAATCGCTAACATTTTTATAATCAGTAGGAACATCTGAAATTAAATGTTGCGAATAATCATAAGGAATAAGCTTCAAAGCAATAAAACCTCCAGAATTAGATTGTCTTTTCAAATAAATTCCTGCACTTGTCATGGGTAATGGTGGATCAGTTGTAACTTCTTGGATGTCAAAATAAGGTATGGTATGTTGACCAACGTCTTCTTTCATGTTACTCGTTTCAAATTTTACGTACTCATTATTTTCTGATAATATTGCACTGGTTGGTGCTGATGGTGGTACCGTTAAATCCTTAATAATAATTTCGCGAGCATCACTATAGAGAGAAAATAGAAATGACTGATTAAAAATATTTCTAGCTAAGAATTTTATTAATTTTAATATTAAACATTAATTAATCACTAATTACGAAAATGTATTTTCTGGCAATTCCTCATTGAATTTTTCGTTCAATTCTCCGTCATGAAAATATAATAGCGTAGCATAAGCTTTTAATCGTAAACGGATTTTATTTGTGTCGGATAAAACTGTTTCAAATTGTAATCCTGTTAAAACATAGTTTTTGGGCACCTTAATATCCTCAAAGCTGATTTCCCTTCCATATTCCCAATCGAGAGAATAATATTCTAAAAATACATTTATATTTTTAAGCTGGCAGAGATTAAATTTTAGAATTAATAAACAATAAATAATGATTACTTTGAGGTCTTCGAATATTTGACCATCTTAAGGTGCTAATATTAATAGCTCCATTGGGTAAAAGCTGTCCTTGATAAATTTGTATATGCATCATGTTAAATTTTTTAACAAATCTTGCCCCTACCACAACACTAGAAATATAATCATATATTAAAATTTTAAACTAATAAAAAATTAATCATTTAAATGCAAAAATAATAAGTTTAAAACTTACTAATTGTCTGAGACATTACTTCTTACCGGATCTGTATTAAAATGTCTCTGTGAATTTTTAGTACTAGTATCTGCACATACACAATAACACATTTCACAATTAAATCGATAAAAATGTGATGATAATCTTAGAGAATTATCACAATTTTCTGCCCTTCCATAAATACTATATTGATTCCAACCTGTATGATGCGTAATTTTATCATAAAAACGATCAGGTGCCTCCTGTTAAAAAAATAATTATTATTTGCAAATTATATTTTATAAGATCTCAATATAAAAAAAAGTATACCTACCGATTTACAGATATCCAATAACACAACGTTACTACTTTCGCAGTCAAACAAAGTTCCGTTACAGCGTGACGTTTCGCAAATTTCTTCTTGATAACTACAAGTAAACCGATCTTTATTGACTACAGTTTTATAATAGGGACAAGTTTCTTCGCAACCATGATTTTTGCCTAAATCTCTTTCGTTGATAACAAATTTACGAAAAACGTATTTTAATTCCGTAAATGTTTTATCTGAAAGACGTATATATTATACCGATGTTATTTAAATCCAATAATATTTAATAAACGAAGCTAAAATTGTACCTTCGATATGTTGGTTGGGATCTATTCTACGTATTTCTCGTGATCCACTCGAAATCAATTGTTTGAAATAATTTAGTGTTTTATTAACTCTTGTGGCCAAATTAATATTAACAAGTTTTAAATAATCTTTGTCGATTTCTAAAGAAAAAAAATAAAAGAAAAAATTATTATTTTTTTTTTAAATTGATTTTAAAGCAATTTTATTAATTGAATTTTATTATTTACGTTGAGAATCATACGAGTGATAATTTATTATTTTGGAACTGTACACCATTATTGAATAACCCTTAATTTCCGTTAACATAATATTCATTAATAATTTGTACATCATGTTATCAACTTCTACTTGTATTATATTGGAATGAACCAGGTCCTAATATATTTTATAAATATAAAAATTTGAAAAATTGTTTTCAATAAATTTGTATGATATATTTAAAATTTTACCTTCATATATTGATGAATCAGTTTAAGAAAATTTGGCCGACTTGATTTTGTTAGAAATAAAATATCAAACATTTCTTGTAGCTGATCATTAATACCACTTCCATTTGCCATTACTTCTTTAGCAAATTTTAACTTTTCATTTATTTGATTTTCAAAAATATTTTTATAAAAAGTTATAAACTTGTCATAAGTTTTTTTAACAAAAAGATATGTATTAATTAATTCTGGAAAATAATTAATTCCTGCAAACTCTTTTATAAAATTATTGTAATATTGATCTAAAGTTTTAGCAATAAGTTTTAAATCTTCTTCGTATTTATTTGCTTCATTTGATATAGATTTAAGATAATCAAATAATAAATCTTGTTCTTTAATAAACTGACTATCAAGTATTGAATTTTCGTTGATTGAATGTACTTCCACATACTTAACAGTTTCAATTAATAATTTTTCAATTTTATTAGCAAACCAGAGAAATCTTGAGGCCTCGTGAAGTTCAACATCAATTTTAACAGTTATTACATTGGTAGGCAAGAAAATTAAATATAAAACACAAAATATTCGAATCCAGACGTCCATGACTTACACCATGCAATATTATGTGCCTATAATTAATTATTTAAATTATCCATAAAAAATACCATTTTTTATAACTAAAATAAATACGTACACTACAACTTAAAATACAAACTTACTTCAAGAAACTGTATTTTTGGATTTTTCTTGAGAATAAATGCTTCACTTTTTCGTTGCATTTGCGGTAAATCGATATAAATAACGAGCCATAAATAATATTCGTCATCCAAAAGCAAATACGTTTTTCGAGTATAAAATTGATGACAAAAGTCTCGTAAATAATTAATTGTTATTTCAAACTATGAGTACAACATACTACATTATCAACAATAATTTGCTTCAAAACAAAAAAATATAATTTTAATGTTTGTAGTAATGAACAAAAATTTTTCTTCTCGTAATATTTTTTTGTTTATAATCATATTGGTATTGCTATTCGATAGAAAAAGTATTAAGTATTACCAATCTTTATTTTGCCAAATAAATAGATTTATTAAAAATAATAATAATAATAGTATGACTGAAGTTTCTATACGAAAATTTTTAATTTTTAATTACTTTAAAATGTGAGTTGACTAACTTACATTAGACAAAACATGATGAAAATTATTTTGATTAATAATTTTATTTCGTCACGTTTTCAACAACGCTTTTGAATTACTAACAATGAAAATAATTCGTTATCAAACAGCAAATGTTTGCATATATTTTTTAAGCTTAAAATTCGAGACAAAAGACTCATTAATTAATGATAGTGGGTGGATATTATTTGTTAATTTAGCTTTTGATGATATAAAACCAAAAATTACAAGTTGATCTTGACCAACTTTCTTTTTTAACAACCAATTCTTAATTTCTAATTGCAAAGTCAATGTAAACGAAAAAAAAAAAATAAGAAAAGAAGAAAAAATGGAATGTCAGTCTTGGTATGGATAATAAATGTCTGCTACCAAAGTGAAATAATTTTAATGTTTAAAAAAAGAGACAGTAGTTGAAAAATCTTTTATTTGTACTAACAACATTAAATACTCAATAATAACTTATACACTAAATTTTTTCGGCAGAATCATTATTTAAGACAATAAGTAATATAATATAAATAATATTTTTTTAAATTAAAAATTTAATTAAAACCATCTATCACTTTTTATTTTATTAGCTCGTAAAATTATTTTAGCAGTTATGACTGCAGGGCAAATTATAAACATTTTTATATTTCGAAGGAACATCTGCAATTAAATGTTGTGAATAATCGTAAGGAAAAAGTTTGAAAGCTATAAAACCACCAGAATAATCTCGATTTCTTAAATAAATTCCTACACTTGTCATGGGTATTGGTGGATCAGTTGTAACTTCTTGAATGTCAAAATAAGGTATGGTATGTTGACCAACGTCTTGATCCATGTTACTCGTTTCAAATTTTACATAACGATTGTCATTTGATGATACTATATTTCTTATTGGTATTGTCGGCACGCAGTAATCTTTTATAATCATTTCTTGCGCATCCCTAATAAATAGATAAAAAAATATGGTTTATAAAATAAATTTGGATAAGTAATAATTTATTTTAATTTCACTTACGAAAATGTACTGCTTGAAAATTCTCCGTAAAATCTACTATCCAATTTGCCATTATAAAAGGATAATAACGATGCATAAGCTTTTAAACGTAATCGATTAATATATTTATTTGGATCTGATAAAACTGTTTCAAATTGTAATCCTGTCAAAACGTAATTCTTGGGAATTTTAATATCGTCAAGACTAATTCGACGCCTCGTACGAAAACTATGATAAAGTAGGATTGTCTTACGAAGAATACATTCCGTAAAAAAGTCTTACGAAGAATACGTTAAGTCTTTGCTGTTATACGAAAAATACTGTAAGTCTCTGCTGTTATACGAAGAATACGTTAAGTCTCG
>JAPYZE010000917.1:0-32462 GCA_030522805.1 Leptomastidea abnormis
TCTCCTCGTAGCGCCGCCTCCTTATTCCTCCTTATTCCTTCTTATTCCTCCTTATTCCTCTTCCCGCACTTTTCCGCCGTTTGCGTGGAACGGCCTTTATGCGTTGTGTGAGAGAGACCGGGGGAATGAGCGCGCGAGACACAGCACGACAGTAGGCAAAAAAAGTCGATCGCGGCTCGCTACTTTGAGGTTATCTGGAGCAGGCTGCCGCAAAAAAAAAACACTCCGTAAAGAGAAGGGGATACAACAACACGTCGTATAGAGTTTTTAAGTGTGTTTGAAAGAAAGAGAGGAAGGCGCAGGAGAGGACCTGCTTTTAAGTTGTTATAAGGTCGTTCCGGAGCCTGACTGTAATAATACAATAATATATATAGGTGTGCAGCAGAAGTAGATTATTGTGGTCGCGTGCGCCGATGTACAAATCAAAGATCGCCAAGCGGATCGTTGTCCGTCTGGCAGCTAAAAGAAGAAGAAGACCTGCTGCTGCTGTTAAAGATTATAATAATTCCACGCTGCTCGCGCAACAGGCCCTACTCCAAAAAGCCGTGTACTCGGCATCATTAACGCCGGTGGCTGCAGCTGCTGCTCTTGTTGCAGCGGCCATTCCAAGACGGAGGACAAGAAGGTGGATGAAGAGGACGTGTTGTTGTTGTTGTTGTTATTATTGCTCTAGAAGAAGAGAAGGTGGATGTTTGAATTGTGATTGAGAAGAGTTATATATAGAGTTTATAGAAAAAAAAGAGGAGCAGACGGATAGGATATAGGAGAGTGTCGTAAACAGCGGATGTGTGGCAACCACGACGATAGACCGATGAGAGAGCGTAGTAAATCAACCAGCAGCGGTGCGAGTAGCGCTGGCCCAGCAGCAGCTGCGGCAGCTGCCTTGGCCGCTACTACAACAACAGGAGGTGGAGGTGGAGGCACTGGAGGCAATATGTGTGCCAGTACAGTTGATTCCCATACCAAGTATCTTAGGGATTTCAGGGTCGAGCAGTGTCCGCTTTTTATCCAGAGAAAATGCACCCAACATCGACCTTTTACTTGCTTCAATTGGCATTTTATGAATCAGAGAAGACGTAGACCAACTAGAAAACGTGACCGCACCTTTAATTATAGCGCTGATAATTACTGTACCAAGTATGATGAGACTACCGGTATCTGTCCAGATGGTGACGAGTAAGTTTGTTATCATTTTATCATGTTTTACTTATTATCATTTTGATCTATGCTGCTTTTGTTACCCTTTTAGGATATTACTTTTTTTATACCTTAACTATGACTATAAATTTTCTTAGTAAATTATTTACTGAGTTCAACTACTATTTTTCGTCTTTTTTTTATCGCTATACCAGATGTCTTATAGTGTCGGCAACTTTTTGCTAAATTTTCGACTGATACTGACTATTACAAGTTTCGAATTAGCTATTTAAATTTGTTACTTAGCATAATTTTCTCTTTGGTACCATTGTTTTTTTGTTAAAATTATCATTGACTTTTGACTTGATTATGTTTTTATTTAAATAGCTAGTCACTTTGTATTATTAAATGATAATAATTAAATTTATTAGTTGAATGAGAAAGTAAAGTAAAACAATTTTGATAGAAAAATATCATGTGCTTATCAAAAAAAAAACAATTATTGCTCCGATTTGAATCAAGTTGTGATGAAAAAAAAATAATAAACAGGTAATCGCGATACACGTGCCAATATAGATTACCGTATACACTGGAGTATTTAAACATTGGGTATTACATTACGCAAGATTTTTGCTTATAAAAATAGACAGAAGAGTATCGAACACGATTAAAACGCTTTAAAAAAAAAAAAAAAAGAAAAAGAAAGGAGCGCGCGTAAGAGAGAAAAAAAATAATCGGGCCACGTTAAGTTTGTTGTTTATCTCTTTTAACTCGTCTGCTGCTGCAATAGGGTATATAGGTATATAAGTATAAGGGAATGAAAACCAAAGAGAGCGAGGCTTCTTCTTTTCGTAGCATCTTTGCCGACGAAAATAGAAAATCGAGAGGCAAACATAACACGCCAAGAGTAAGAGCATCCGCGCTCTTTTTTATTTTTTTTTTCCATTTCTCATCTCCCGCGTGTTTCTCATGTGTTTGAGCGAGTTTCATTCGTAAGGGGCCGGAGTTTTGATATATATAGGTATCTTTTACATCGAAGAGAAAAAAAAAGCGGTTAGTAAGTACTACGACGTAGATATACCAAAGTGCGTAGGATGTATGATATTAGGGACTGAGTTGGATGATCCACAAAATTCACATAATACAAGTGTGTATTGTGCTGTATCAGGCTATTATGTTTACGTTTGGAGCTATGTGGACATTTTGGCTGATTATTTACTCCAAAACTTGCACCTTTTATTATGTTTATTTTTTTCTTCTTTTTTTATCGTCTTTACGTTGTTTTGAACTTCACTTAAAGTCTATTATCAAAAATTCTACATTTTTTTTTTATTTGAAATTGTTTTTCTAATTTATGACCAATCTTTATCTAAGACATTTTATATGTACTTAATCTTTCGCAACTTTTTATTAAATTTTACCATTTAGATTTAGATCTATTACCGTACATTATTATCCACTAACGCTTCGATTCTTTTCCCTATATATTTTATCTTTTTCAAAAAATTTTTTTGTATTTCTCAAGGTAATCACCTCGTATAAATTAATAAAGAATAAAAAAACATTTTAGAAACCGACGTGTCGATTGAATATAAGAATGTACTATTCGCACGAATTAAGATTACGCAATAACACAAAGCTCTTTATATTGATAAGGTAATAGCGTATAGCCCAATTTCATGCTATAATATCTGATTGGCTTTATTTAATATTCTTATCGCTGTGTATATATTATTCACTGTCGTTTTGTAGTTTCAAACAATTTTTTCGAAAAAAAATTTTTTCATTCTTTTTTTTCGATAAAAAAGTATTTTGCTGATATCCATTAACAGATAAATATAATAAGAAAATTGCAAAATTGAAATATAATATTTGTTAAATTTTAAATTAAAAAAAAAAGCTTTCAAAGATATCATGCAGAGATTTAAAAACGTTTAAATTACAAAATCAACCTGAGTTTTTTTTTCTTAGAAATCCCAATATGTATTAATATGACGAAAGAAAAGATAAGAACCTGACTTCAATAGAATAGTTTGTTAAAAAAAAAAAAAAAAATAAGTGCAACGTGGCTTTATCTAAATAAAGAATAAAGTAAAGTAAAAAGATTAAAATAAGAAATGAAGTAATAAAATTATCTCACGAATTATTGCGCCTACGTAAAACAAAAGTTTTAATACCTATACAATTGTGTCACGAATCCTTGATCTTTCATAAACACCAAAAAAAAACAAGTTAAAAGATAAAACAATATAAAATCAAAAGAGCAAAATATGTAAAAGCGAGGGATCAGGACACTAAACCTTTCTCTCGCATATATCAACAACGCAGCAGGCGTAGGTGGAGTGTATACGTAGTTAGCTGTATATATGTAATGTACATAAATACCCACGTGTGCATCGTCGGTAGGATTACTACGTCGTTATATATATACATACCTATATATGTGGTGTTTCTGTGAAGGAAGCCCCTTATATACGAAAGATCTTTGTTCGGCGCAGTGTATAATATCGCTTTTGGTCCCTCTGTTAGTTTGTTAGGAGAAGAGAGAAAAGGAGGGAACGTAACCGAGAGAGCCAAAAGAGAGAGAGAGAGAGAGAGAAAGAGAGAGAAAAATCAATATATCGCCACACACACTGTGTATTAGGGCTCTACTATACTCTACGCCACTGCTTTTTCGTTCCTATATATATGTGATGATGCCCCTTTGTCCCTTTCTATATCATCTTGTTTTTCTAATATTACTTGCTGCTGAAATGATATTTGAAGAATATTAGATATTTTTTTTGTTTGATGAGTATATGTACAGTTGTATTATCTAGTTTGTTTACTGTTGATTGTTTTGATGACGAGATGATTAATTTAAAGATTACTTCATTCTGTTTTTTTTTTTTTTTTTTTTTTTTTTTTTTTTTTTTTTTTTTTTTTTTTTTTTTTTTTTTTTTTTTTTTTTTTTTTTTTTTTTTTTTTTTTTTTATAGATTTAATTACGTAATATTATTATTTTACTAAACTTTATGGTACCATGTAATGTATAAAAATGAAAATAACAAAGAAAAGAAAAGAAAAATCGATAAATACCTAGTCGGTAACTCAAAAGGATTAAAATACGTTCGATAAAGTATATCAGGAAAAAAAAACTTTAGGGTAACAAAAAAAAAAAAAGAGGGCGTCGCTCTTATAGATATTTTCAAGGTCACGTATACTGTTTACGTGTCTCTAAATCATATGAAAATATTTGCGTTGACAGATTGATCTTTAAACATGAGCTACGTTTTTTTTTTATAAATATTTTTTCACACATTATTGAGCTTTAAAGCTCAAAAGCTTAATATGATAGAATATGAATAAAATAAAATCTACAATCTTTAAATTACAAAACATTATTTCTCACCCACCCCTGTAAATCATTAAATCATCAAAATAAAAAATTAAATTACTACAATAAATAAATTATCCAACAGGTGTCCAAACTTACATCGTACAGCAGGTGACACAGAACGTCGTTACCATTTACGTTACTACAAAACCTGTATGTGCGTCCACGATACCGACGGACGTGGCTTTTGCGTTAAAAATGGTCCACATTGCGCTTTCGCTCATGGAAATCACGACCTTCGTCCACCAGTCTATGACATCAAAGAACTTCAAGCTATGGAAAATCCGGATCTTGATGGTGGACCGGGTAGTAATGGGCCGAATATACTTGATAAGGAGCGCAATCTTATGAATGAGGATCCCAAATGGCAGGATACTACCTATGTCCTTAGTAATTATAAGACCGAGCCGTGTAAACGACCACCAAGGCTCTGTAGACAGGGATATGCTTGTCCTCAGTATCATAATAGTAAGGATAAACGTAGGAGCCCTAGGAAATACAAGTATCGGTTAGTAATAATCACTACCTAATCTTAACCCACCTGTATGCTGTAAATATTATATTAAATAAATTGGTATGTGTAGCTCGACACCCTGTCCAAATGTAAAACATGGCGAAGAATGGGGTGAGCCAAATAATTGCGATCAAGGTGACAACTGTGTCTACTGTCATACCCGTACTGAGCAACAATTCCATCCTGAGATCTACAAGTCTACAAAGTGTAATGATGTACAGCAAGCGGGATACTGTCCTCGTGGTGTCTTTTGTGCTTTTGCTCACGTTGATCGTAAGTTCACTATTTATTTGCAATCACTATTATAATGTAATCGCTATTTATTTGTGTTACTTATTGATTTTTTTATTTTTTACGTTTAGCAGTCATACCAGCAGAAGACATAAGCCTTGCCAGAGAGTTGGTCTCAGTACCTTTAGATTGTGGTACAAATTTGGTGGATTTACTTAGCAGTGCTTTACCTCCTGATAAGCGGTCTCATGATAAGGACAAAACTCTTAGCGATAGCAGCGTAAGTTTATTTTCTCAATTTCATATTTTTATTTTTATTATTTATGTATTTTATTTGTTATTATCTATTGTCAACATGTAACATTTATATTGAGCTATTGTACCTTATTTTGAGTTGAAATACCGTCATGTAAAATTGAAATATTGTATAATGACTCTTGTCATTAGTTGGCTATATTACAGAACGGTAGTGGTGAAATTTCTGAGTCAGCAAGCACCAGCAGTCTAGGCAGCAATGGTTCTCATAGTAAAGCTCCAGGAGCGCAACTTCATCATAATTCATCAACTCAGCAGAAGCTTGCGAGTATGCTTTATAATCCTTCCATGCTTCAAGCAGTAAGTTTACAATTTTTTTAAAATCAATATAAATTAACTTTTTTTATGTTATTTTATTTGTTTATTTTTATTTTACAGAGTGAATTACGTAAGCAATTAATAGCCATTGAAAATGATCCTTTGTTAACAAAAGCAGAAAAAACTCAAAAAAAGCAAAATTTATGTATTGCATACAATTTAAATTCATTGGCACCACAATCAACTTTATCTTCATCACTTTCAACATCTTTTTATCAAAATGATACTGTTGAATCCGTTTTAGGTAAAAATTCACTTTAAAATTATTAAGATAACTTTTAGCAGTTTATTCATAAAAAATATGTTTTATTTGCAGGAAGTGCTTTAGATGATTTGCATTTAGATGATCCACTTGGGTTAGTTGATTCAATGCACAGAGATACAAGTTCTCCAATAAGTAATTCAATATCAGCAGGTTTGGCAAGTTCAGGATTGCTTTCTTGTTCAGCACCTGTTAATATCCCGGGTATGGCTGAACGATCGGTACTTTCAAATTTTTCACCGTCAACATCAAGCCCTTTGCAACCTTTACAATCTACAAGTAATTTCCTTCATGCTGGTTCAAGATTTTCTCATCAAGATTCTATTGAATCGGTAAAAGACTGAAAAATTGTTATAAATTATCTTGAAATTTCGATTTTTATTTTTATTAATATGAGTATTAATTATTTTAGTCAATATCATCTTTTATGAATCACGTATCAGATCCGTTTAGTAATCACATATCACAATCCAGTGGCTCAACATCAAAATTAGGAGCATTTAATAATAGTTTATTTGATTTTTCCACCAACCAAAGTATGTCTCCATCATCTCGCAATAATCTTGGAGCATCACCATTAGTTAATGCTTTTTCTATCAGTCCAAGTAATAATAGTACAACAGGATCACTATCTGAAGTGAGTAAAGTATATTTAATCATTTTCCTTTTGATTTAATTAATAAAAGATCCGTTATTAATTATTTTACTTTGTCAAGTTGCAGGTACAAAGATTAAGAGAAGAATTAAAGTCTAGTCGCGCTCAGTTAGCAACTTGGGATGAACGCATAAATCAAGCACGTGCTGCTTGCACCGCTTGGCAATTGGAATGTGAAGAATCTAAACGAAAAGCTGCTTTAGCAGAAAAACAAAGGGATGAGGTAAGCTCTTATTTACTAGTTTTATAGTATATTAAAAATGAAGTTGTTTATTAAAAAAACATAACTTTAAATAGGCTGTAATGCAGTTGAAAGCTCTAAAAGCTGAAAATGAAGCTACAAATTCTAATGGATCATTCCTTGGTACACTTACAAGAACCAGCGATCTCAAATCATTATCAATTACTGCTCTGAAGTCAATGCAATCTCAGTTACGATCAGACCTTGAAGAGATAGAAAAGGTAAAGCAAAATCATGAATTAGGTTTGAATAAATACTGGTGTAATGTGCAGTTTTGTGACTATTTTGATAAAATTTAGCTTCGATGCTTTGATTCATAGAAAACTATTGTATAATTCTATAAAAGAAAATGCGTTTACAAATAAGTAAGGGGTTGGTAGATAAACTGTTGCCGTTTCAGGTGCTGTACAGAGAAACGGCAACAAAATGCATGGTTTGCGAAGAACAAAATCGTACTGTCACTCTGTCACCATGCAACCATTATGTAGTATGTTCTACTTGTGCACCTAATCAACTTGAGTGCCCATACTGCCAGACTCCGGTTGTCTCTACGAGTTAGGTCTATAAAACACTTGGCTAGCAGTTTGTCTTTATTATTGCTGACAGCGATGTGAGTCTTACAAGATTTTCATGACGAACCAAACAACGTCATCACTTTATATCGTTGCAAAGTCGCGATTAATGTGATATAATTGTTTTTTTTAATTTAGCCATTTTTATTTAATTATTTTTAACGTGTGTTAACTACACGGTTTTCAAATATTTTCCAAATAGCATTTTTTTTTAAAGAAAGATTAATATAAAGATTACTTTTCTGATACACAATATCAGAAAAATATTTCATCAAAAATTTATATCATGAAAGTCATTTAATGTGTATTGATGAAATTGCAATAATTCCGCATTATCATGCAGTATAATGTAAATGTCAAGCCATAAAAAAGGTTAAAGAATTGACATTCTATTATATATACAAAAATTTTTTTTATAATCCTAAAAATAAGAAAAAATAACAAATTTATATTTTAAGTATTAGTAATGAAAATATTTTATTATATATTTTGCAGTATAAAAAATTACTTTTATATGAAAATAGTGAAAATTATGAAAGGCTTTTTACAATTTATATACATCATTAAAATATTTTAATTATAGGTCTCTTTAAAGGCTCAGTCCACAGAGAGTGAACTTCAAAATCTATTATCAGTCATTGCGCGAACACTCGTGTCAAAATACACTCAATAAGGTGTTTAAAAAGCTTATTTAAAAAAAATAGTGCTAGTCTTAAATTTAGTACTTGAATAAAAATTAATGTGTTTGGTCTAATAATCAACAATTTTTATTTACTTTCTTCAAGTACTAAATTTAAAAAATTGTTGTTAGATATTATGGTATTACATATTTCATTGCTTAAATATCTTTGAGAAGTTGAAATCTTACTGCCTTAGTTAATATAACATATATTGCATAAAATTTCGTTAGACTTGAACTAACAATTATAAATTCTTATTCAATCAATTATATTATAGAGAAATCTTTATATACCATAAATATAGTATTAATTTTTTTTTTGCTTAAATTATATATTATTGATAATGTTATAGTAAAAGCTTTTTGCATTTACATTTATTGATGCATCACTATATAAATTAAAGTCTGATACTTGCATGAGAAGTTAAAAATTGTAAGCACTGAAAAAATACTGATTTTGAGTGCTTTGTTAACCATGCATCATTGATCCTTGTCAAAATAAAAAACCAAAATAATATTAAAAATTGAAATTTAATAGAAATATAATTGGTTTTTCTTGAAAAATTTGTTAAGAAGTATGGAACATATATAAATAAATATATTCAATTACCCATGATTAATTTTATTACAGATATAGATCTAATTTATATCTTAATTTAACTTGGAATAATTAAAAAATAAAATTTTAAAGTAGCGTTTGTGAAATTAATACTAAGTGAATAGGATATATCTTTTAAACAATACTAATAATAAATTAAAAAGTTTTAAGATCACTTTCTTAATAATAACTTCCGGTGACTTTTAGTATTATTAATATCACTAGAATCAAAACTATTAATTTTTTCTAATATATTTAAAATGTTTATAATCTAATTATTGGTTTGTTACATTTTTTTGAATTATCAAAAAGATTTTTCTAATATTTTGGCATATATTTTGTCATAAATTAAACTGCTATTATATACATATTTAATTATATATCAAAAACTATAATATATTATTGATAAAGCATTTTATAAGAATTTTTTTTACATTGATTATAGAATATAAAAAAATTAAATATTTTTGTGTGCATAGACGTATGTGTATTAGTTATAAAAAAATATATTAGATTTGAAATTTTTTCAATTTAATCAAAGTATGTTTATGTATGTAAGGATTTTAATTACTGCAAAAACATTGTATAATTACTTTTTTATGGCTTGATTTTCAAACTTTGTTTGCACATAACTAAAAGGATGCATTTCAAAATTTTGAATGCAATTATAAAGTAAAAGAAAAAGTTGTACAATGAAAGGACAAGCATTCAAAATAACATTAGGTATATTATGAATTAGAAACATAATTTAGATAGGAAGCATTATCAAATTTTTACTTTGTACCTATATAGGAATTTTAATAATGTTATTAATATCCAATTTTTGAAAGACTATTATTTAAATATTGAATTTGTATTGAAAGTTTTAAAATCATAAAAACATACTCTAGTGATAAGATAATTTAAATAAAAAGTTTATCCTTTTTTAAATGTTAGGTAGGTTATTCTAATTTCTTTTTTTTTTATGAACAAAAGAAAAATAAAATACTTAACTAATACAATTATTTATAAATAGAATGAAAACATACTATCAATCTAATAGTTGTTGAGTTTTTTCTGTCTTTAATTAAATATGTTATAGATTATTATTAATACTATTTCTTGCATTAAATGTGAGGCCAAAACAGAAAGTTTTCATTATGTCAATTTCTTTCTAACGCAGTTTGATAATTCTGATAATCACGTTGAAGTGAGATAAAATAATGACTTAATTATGCAATCACATAATACAAACTATTTAAACCCAGTTTGAACTTTCATAAAAATATTTTGATTAAAAATTGAAATTGTTTATATTTTTTATTTTTTGAAAAGAGAATTTACATAATATATTGTTACAGGATTAAAAGAAATTTAGTTTTGTATATTTATGGTAATGCAAGATCACATATATCATAAATATTTCAATTGAATTATAGTATATTTAGCTTTAACAAATTTAGTGTTACTATAGTATTTTGAAAAATTTGTTTTGGAATTTTTTTTTTAAAGTAAAAGTTAAAAAGGCATCTAAACCAAAAAATACTTTTAATTGTCTATAAAAAAATCACGAATTTGAATTTTACAGATATACCATTGTATTATAATTGCTCCACTTGTTTGCTTGTTTTTATATTCAATGTGTAATATTTGTCTGCTATAATATTTGTCATTGAGTTCAATTTCTAATATCTAAAGAAATTGTTAGTGTGAACACTAGCTGTAGATGATATATTCCTCAAAAAAAAAAAAAAAAGATTTAGATAAATTGGCCTATAATAGTTAAAAAAAACATACAAATGTAATAATTTAAAAGAAAATTTCCAGGTAAATTGGAGTTACACCCATAGATGTACTGCATTTGAATATTTCAAGTAAAAATATACATATTGTATGATTTTTCTGTAACATGACGATTGTAATATTAAATTATTGTGAAATATATTTAGGTTAAATAATAGAATAATAGGAGAATAATAAAATGATTAGCCTTTATATAACTAATTTATCAATGAATAGGCACTGGAATATTTTTATAATATTGTCTCGTTCGTTAATTTTCGACGATTTCTACTTATAATAAATTAAAAAAATACCTGTAAAAGACTTCTTCAAATTTGTACAAATATTAGTTTATTATAATTTATCTCATGTTTTAAAAATTGTTAAAAGTGTCTCCTAAAAATATTTATTTGTACCTTCAGTCAACTAATATAAAAAACGGATAAACGATTCGAGACAATCTAAAAGATTAAAGTATAGATGCTTATAAAACATTGAAAAATAAAAATTATAGAAATACATATATATACATATATATTTTTTACAATTCTCTCAAAGATATTAATAAAAATATTTCAAAGGCTATATTATTTGACGCTGTATTGCGAGTATATGCTTTGAGAAATATTTTCGTAAAAAACTGCTGCACATCAATCTAATGCAATAAGACTACAAATGAGGATGAAATTAAATTTTCACATTAATCAAGTACAATGATGATTAATGTATTGTACTTAAAAAACATTTAATATTTATATATATATCGAAGAAACGGGCCAACTTTATAAAAAGAAAAATGTACGTGTATTTTGTACTAGAGGTGAATGTTTTTCTTCTGCAAACATTGAATAGTATTTTTTAATACAAATAATAATAAAGTGGTAAATAATTTTGCAATTGCAAATATAAATCTTGAATTTTCTATCACAAAGAATTTAAAATGCACATTGAGAATTTCACGTCGTGTGTCAACGACGGATTTGTACAATTACACAGACGTGCGTACAAAACACCAAATTGTCTTATTAATACAAAAAAGTGAAAATATTAAGCTAAAAAAAAATACTATTTCTATTGTAATAATCGCAAGGTACGTAGTTACGATGCCCATAAATAAAAAAAACATAGTTTGTCAAGTTTTAAAATATTGAAAAAACATGCACAAAAGTTTTTGAAAGCTAAAGTAAAAAGTCTGTAAAAAATTGATATGATGGCCAAATGCCGTTATTGCAAAAACAGGTTCATCGAGCTTAAATAATAAAAATAACTAATTTACTAAGATCAAGAAAAAATAAATAAATGATTTATTTGTAAATTTTTAAGATTAATATATAATTAATATTTTTCTGCATATCAAATTTGTCTTTTGAGTCCCAAACTTTAGTAATAAATATCTAATTTGCAATTGCATGATACGAATAAATAAAATTTCATGTGTTTATAGTAATTATCAGCTTTCAAAATAAAAATTTAAAGTATCTGTAAGTGTGCCATTAGTTGAAGTAATCAAAGATCGACGTGTTTGTTATTGTGTTTCTATCAATTTTTTTGCACTTTGATAACAAATCATGAAACTAATTTTGTTTGTCACCAAATAATTATTTTTACTGTTTGATTAATTTTATAAGAAAAAGCAATGTAAAAATACAGTGACATTTTAGTCTTCAAAAAATAGTAAAATAGTAATAATAAAAAAAAAAAATTCAATAAAAAATTATAATTTCACAAACAATAATAATAATAATAAATGAAAAATATTTTATTCTGAAATATATTTACATAAAACTGCGCGTCTTCCGGATCAAAAATGTGCATTGTATATGTTATAAGATAAAATAAAATAAAATTGCAAGAAAGTGGCGACAGGTATACGAAATAAATTTTAAATACATGGTATAAAAAAAGTAGACTTGAAAAAATAATTGAAAGAAATTGTAAGTCAAACTTTTCAAAGATAAAAAAAAAAGCAGTCATGTATGCTAAAATGTAAATGTATTTTTGTTACAAGCAATGCTCTTTAAAACAGGTGAAAAGAAGAAAAAAAAAATTAGAAAATGTTAGCGTGTATTTAAATGCATAGAGTAACGTTGGCTTTGTTCTGAAAAAGAATTTGATTAATTGTTAATGCAGAATAAGACGAAAAAAAAATAAGCTACGTTTGTCAAGTTTTGTAGCTTGCATTTTTTGTGAAAAAACAAAAAAAAAGTTTGTACCGTTTGCTACTCTATAGACACTGAATGCGCTCACGCGTTTTTTTTCTCACACTTGTCGCTAACGACCATGTCTCAAGTGCCACCGATGATTACAATAATGTGCTGTAATGAAAAGAAGAAAAAAAAAATAAATGTAAACAAAGATTAACAAAAAAAAAAAAACAGATATTATGATAATAATGTGTCAATCGAATCGAGCAAGAGATTCTATTTCTATATCTTAAAAACTACATTTTAAGTGTTCTATAATGTCAGTCTGGTTGTGTGGTAAAAACCCAATGTCGTATATTATTAATAATACTTTTGTCTAATTGCGACTAGACCATTGTTAATTCAAGACTTTGAGAGTATGAGTTCCCAAGTTTTTTCAATAATTACAGTTATATAAATATATATTTGTAAAGTGTGCGTCTGCCGCACTAAACAGTTGACGATAAACTAAAGTACAATTTTTAAAAAAAAAATTTTTTTCTATAAATGTAATATTGCTTTCTTTTTAAAAATCTTAGACTTCTAATCTACATCATTATAATAAAATAACTCATTTTCAGTTCAACTAATTATACGCGCAAGTGTTTTTCTCTTTTTAAATAAGTTTTTCAATTATTTATTGTCAAATAAATCATGTGTGATGCAGCGTACAAATGAAAACTGTTTAGCGTACATAATATTGTTGTGAAATTTTGTGCGTGTAGATTCTAACAATAAGAAAAACAAACAAAAAATAGTGTGAAAAAAAAATTCAAAAAAAAGTACACATAAATGTCAACAAAACGAAAGCAAATAATATTTTTTAAGTAAAATTGTGATTGCAAACGAGTTAAAGCCTGATAACAAAAACAAAACAAAGTGTGTAATCTCATTCACATCTTCATAATATGCAACTAATTGAAAATTAAGACTTGAATCAATGCGCACCTCTTTTTTCTTCTCGAGTCGCATAAAGTAAAAAAATAAAAATATATATATCAAGTATTAACTCTGAAAATTCTAATGATGAAATGTACAAATTTAGTAAAAGTTGAAAAAAAAAATTTAGGAGTAGAAATCATATTTGAACTGCGAATAATAAAACGTAACGAAAAATACTATGTGAATAATATAAAAATTAACGAATCTTTATTTTTTGTCAATATCCTAAAAGTGAAAAAAAAATAGAGGCCCTGATGTATCTCAGTCGTCTAAGCGTTGATATTCGTAAATACTTACATTTGTAAATTCGATACCATCGCTTTTATCGTACTGAGTACACGAGCTCTAGCCCAAAATACGTTCAGCTGAGCGTCAAAAAAAGGCATAAGAAATACAAAATTAAAATAAAAAAAATAAATAACAAAGTAATACAAATAAATTTAAATATAAAAAGAGCGTAAAATAACAACGTGACATAGACCACATACAAAATAATAAATGAAAGAAAGAAAAAATTTAGTTGTAAATATTTTTTTATCATTGAAAGTTTATAATATTGTACATAAACTTTCGAGCATACAATAATTACTTGACGTAAATATAATTCGTAGAACGAATTTTCATTACTGCTTCTTACATATGCTATATAAAATTAGGTAGTGCATTAAAACAATTGAATAAATTAGAGATTGTAAATGAATAAAATAATTGTGTACTTTTTTTTAATCCTTTCCTTTTCATATTATTTTTTTTGGTTTTAAGATTTTTTTTAAAAAATTTTTTTAAACTTATTTTTTCACATTTTTTATTTATTTTCTCTAAATTTTTAAAAAACAAAATTTCTAATTAATAGATATGTATTAACATACTTTATCTATAAGTGTTACTATATACTATAATGGTTCATTAATGATGACGCATTTCAATTTCGTTATCGATCATAAAGCTCTTGATATTGTAGTAATATATGAATCATACACAATCGGATTATTATCAGTATATATTCGCTACTTGACTTGTCTTAACCCGATTACAATTGAGATTTTTTTTTTTACATATATAATTTAAAATTAGATAATTCGCAATCAAACTTGATTTTAATCTCAATCTTATAACTCATGAGACATAAGACCATCTGTGTAACAGTTACATCTAACCGACACAACATACAATTTCCCAGAATTCCGTCTCTATACTGTGTTTAATCCTAGAAAATACAACACACATACACCTACACGCACAGACAGGTACAAACACGTACAAACTTGAAGAAGACAGTTGTATCGTTGTACGTATATAATCCATATACGGATTATATAGATAAAACAACATGAGAATACAAGTGCGGGAGAGACTTGGAGCTTGACGGCGTTTAGAAAAAAAAGAGCAGGGGAGGGGAAGCTAAGAAGAGAAAAAAATTATAATATACTTCCCCCCGCTCCTCCACCATATAATACTTTACCGCTTTTCGTTGCTTCTATCCTCCCGCATATATATAACACATCACATCTTCCTCCTCCTCCTACTCCTCCACCCCCGCAAAACAACATTAAAATATAGGTATATAGGCGCATGCGTGTTGTCAGCACCAATCCGTCTCTTAGCTTAGATCCGCGCGCTTTCTTCTCTGTACGTTCTCACCCACACACCAACACTTACTTGGATACCACAAAAGCGGCAAAGCGCGGGACGTCTAAAGCTGCACAATTACACACACACATACATATAGAAACGTCGAAGTGCATCTACACACGCTGCTGTCCTACTAGGTCCTGCGAGGTAGGAGGGAGGGAGAGAAAGAGAGAGAGAGGCGAGAACGTGTCGCTACTGCCTACAGCGCGCCAGTTGATCTTGGTCCGTCTAAGTGTGAACACCAAGCTTTGAAAATCTACTCCGCTCTCTCTGTGCAGCAACACACATATTGGTAACTTCGTCACTTCTCTTGGTTCGACCGAGCAAGTTTTCTTCGAGCAGATACTAAAGCAGGTAAGAGCCAAAAACAAATTATCAAGTGAAAATGTCTTCTTCGTGAACAAACAAAATCCCGGTCGTCCTAGTATAATACCCGGCTTTAATCGTGAGGACGCGTGCGCGAAGAAAAGCGCGCTGCTTCGTGGACGCCAACAAAATATAAACCAGCTGCAGCAACTCCGTTCTCTCTCTCTCGTGAGCGCCCGCCCGGCTGAAGTCACGATCCACACACATAAAAGAGAGAAACGCGCCGCCGTGCTGACTACTGCTGTGTCCGCCATTTTCTTTCGTTTGTTGTTGCTGCCGCGCTCTCTGTCTTTCAATCTCTCTCTCTCTTTCTCTTTTACTCATTGCGTGTTTATTGGAGGGAAAGCAATAAGATCGGCGCGCTTTTAGCTTCTGAACTTTTGTTTTTTCAGTAATTTTTTGATTTGAGAATAATTATTTTATTGAGATTATTGGTGTATCCAGTGATTTTGTGCGGATTTTATTCAAAAGGATATAGTTGAAGTGAGGCGGAAGAAAAGGTGAGGAAAAAGAGAGAGAGCGCGCGCGCGCGTCTGATCTATTGTCTCGACGGCGCTCCCCGGACGCTTGTGGAAAAGTGCGGCCTCGAGACAACGCGTCTTACGTGTTAAAAATTGATCTCGGGAGTTGGTTTTTGCTCCGAAAAATGTCGATCATAAATATTGAATCTTAAAAGTGTGTGTGATTTGAAAAATAACAGTTATTTCGTTTCTCCGCAGTAGAAATGGCACGTACTAAGCAGACAGCCCGTAAGTCAACGGGAGGAAAGGCTCCCAGGAAGCAGCTGGCCACCAAGGCAGCCCGTAAAAGCGCACCTTCAACCGGAGGAGTTAAGAAGCCGCATCGTTACAGGTAAACAAAAACAAACATATATAATAACGCTTGCCGCGCCAGCGTGGGTAGGCATCCCTCGTGTTTGCTTGCCGGCTCCGAATTTTTTGTTTTTGATTATTTAAGTTGTGATGATGGTTGAAAGGACAATTTGATTAACTTATGAATTTTTGTGATCTTTCAGGCCTGGTACTGTAGCTCTTCGTGAGATCCGTAGATACCAAAAGTCTACCGAGTTGCTCATCAGGAAGCTGCCTTTCCAACGTCTTGTTCGTGAAATCGCACAGGACTTTAAGACCGATCTTCGTTTCCAGAGCGCGGCCATCGGCGCTCTCCAGGAGGCCAGCGAGGCATACCTCGTCGGTCTCTTCGAGGACACGAACCTGTGCGCTATCCACGCCAAACGTGTCACCATTATGCCGAAGGACATCCAGCTGGCCCGGCGAATCCGAGGCGAGCGTGCTTAAGCAGCAACAACAACAAAGCAATTTCACAGTGCTTCTATTTCTTCTTTCCATTACTTCACCTTGTTTTCATACATTCAAACATTATTACTATTATTATTATTACGACTATTATTATTTCTATTAATATTAATAATATTATTATATGTAGCTGTTCGAGAAGCTAGCGGCGTTTTAGTTTTGTTCATTGACGTGAAAAAGATAAAATTTATTATTACAATTTCTCACTGCCAAATATTGAAGGGATAAAATGATATATAGTAGCAAGTGATGGTACGTTTTCTGTTCATTTCTAGTTTATATTCGTATCAAATGACTAATGAGTTTTGTCTTAAGTAAAATTAAGTTCTATTTATGATCTATTAAATTATGTGTGTTGATTAATTTTTATAATTTTTTTTTCTTTAAACTCAACAAAAAGAAAAATTAAAAAAAAAAAGATTTTATAGCTCCAATTATCATTAAGACAAAAAAAGTTACAAAAAGACAAATGTTCGCGTTCGATAAATTTCTATTTCATTGTAATTTTTGCACCGACAGAAAAATTAAATATTTGTGTTTCTTGTACTTTTTTAGAATAATAATCCATACATGTATCGTTATTACACTAAGGAACACAATGTAGCTTAGACTTCTTAATAATCCTACTGGAAAAAATAAATACATGTAAAAAAAAAGTAATGTCACAGTGAAAGGTCTAGTTTAGATTGTAAATCATTAATTTTACTAAGACTCATTTAAAAGATGAATCATAGTTAAAATAATAACATCTTTAAAATTAAAAGTGATAAAACAATTGATCTTCACTGAGATATATCTTTTTTATGATACTGAATAATCATTTTGTAGCTTCAATGTTTAAAAGCGCGACTTTCGTGAACAAAATGAAAACTTAACATTAGGTGATTTCTATTAAACTTAAGTGACATCAGATTAGGTTGATCTTCATCTAATAAGTAATTTTAGTCCGGTATTGGGACAAAATAGCTTGTAGTTCCAGTTTCTAGATTATTTAGAAAAATGGCTCTTATTATTGAAGCTTCACAATTAAGTGGAGATGTATGAGAAAATAAAGTTCTGTAAGTGATATATATATATAAATATATTTATATAAGGGGGGCCTCAAAAATGTAATATGCTTAATATTTCAGAACGTATTTTGATTTTTTTTCAAAGCTTTTTAACATTTAATTTTAAAATTGGTATCATGTAAATTGTGTATCAAGTGAATGTCAATAAAAAATATTGGTAACGTTTTATAATGCAAAAAGTAATAATTAAATATAAATTGTGAAATAGACGTTTGAGACTCTCCATTATGAAGTGCATTGTTGTATGTAGTATAAAATAACTGTATAAATTACTATTAAATGAAAACCATTTGTTGATTATTTACTACCCTGAAATACATTACATATTATTTTATGCTTTAACGCGATATTTACACGGACTATAATTTTTTCTATTGAAAAATTGTTTATTTCTAAACTTGCATGGTTTATTTAATATTTTTTATAAAAAAAAAAATTATTTTAACACTAATTTCGTTTTTTTAATTAAAAATTCTATTATATGCAGTTAAATTAAATTTTACTATAAATTTTTCAACAATTATTCAACTCTAAACTCAATTGCGTAAAATAATGTAACAACCATCTAATCCGGGCGGTTCCTTACCCATCCAGCTTACTCCAAAATATTTACACTAAACAATCAACGGTTATCTCTTTCAAATAAAAAAAAAACCCAGCATCATTACAAATATTAAAGAAAAAAAAAAATCAAAAACAATTCCATAAAACTTCAAAAATTAAGCATACAATAATTCATAAATGCATCATAAAAGTAATTACATCGTTACATGCGCGGATATGTAACATATCTATAAAGGAGTGAGTGAGAGAGGAAGCAAAGAACAAACATGGCGCGGGTGCAGTATAGTTGAGTTTGTCGCGTAGTTAGCCTAGAGACCGTATAATACTCTCTCTCTAGTCTAGGAATCAAAACATACATTTTTTTACTCATTATTACGCGATACTGTACTCTATTTTTCGGAGCTATATTTTTTTCCAGTATCTAAAATCGCAGGATCATCAAAAAATGAATCATAATTCGTTATAATTTTAATTAAGTTTCCCTTCCTCTCTCCGTCCGCATAAGTAATATTATGAAGGTTTCATGATAGATATGTAAGAGCAGAGACAAGGGAAAATCCAGAGAGAGAGTGACGCTCGTTATTATATATCCGCGCAATCTGCGCAATAAGCTTATATACGCTCCGAATGAGAAAAAACGGAGTCTATCATCAAGGAAACTTATCTTTTTCTCGCTCTTACATATATTTAATCCCTTATATGATGCGTATTGTATAAATTATTATTATTATTGTTATGTAGCTATAACTACGGATGGACGGACATGTTTCAAGACGAGATATGTGTAGTGTATATCTACGTAGGCGGTGTAGGTGCACGTACGCCGAATGTAACGACCGAACCGCTTCTCATCATACATATACCTATATACTCCTTCTTCTCTATGTCCCGTCATCATTTTCATCGTCGTCAAAATCGCCGTTGGCAACTATAACGTTCTTTTTTAAAAATTGAAAAAAAAGATGATAACCGTATTTCCTAAAATCAGAAAGCTGTAACTAAAAGAATTGAAAGCTCCTTTAATCCTTTATCTCATGCAAGTTGTTATTTCCTGCGAAAAAAAAATAATATGATCGCATCAGCTCTCGCGGTTTCGCGACAACATATAGATATATCCATACATAAAGCACGCAGCGCGCAACAGTATATACGCGGGTGCTCCGGGAGGGGCTCCGCTGTAAAGAATATCATCGGGGAAAAGTTATTCGGAAATGGAAAGTCGGCCAATCAGCCTCAATGCCTACGAAAAGCCAAGGCGGTCTGTGGGATTGGTCCCCCCGGGTACGGGTTTATACAGAGGTGTAGGGTATATATGCGCGCGGGTGCACCTTCTCTTCTATTCCGTTTTCTAAAGGGGGGAAAAGAGAAAGAAAGAAAGAAAGAGCGAAAGAAAATATATAATAAGCGCGCGCCTCGAGAGCCGCCGATACCGTCGTCGCAGCCGTATAATACCGAAAAGAGCCGAACGTCGCTCTCCAGAATCTCTATCTATAGGTATATATATATCTCTCGCAGTCACACACACACACTATTAGTCCACTGCCATTCGAGAGCATTAGGATATTATATACAAAACGCCTCCCCCCGGCACGTTCGCGAAACTCACTCGCCGCCGCCGCCACAGCAGCAGCAGCAGCAGCAGCAGTAGCAGCAAGCAAGCCGTCTAGTGTCATCCGTCTAGAAGGTGAGTAGTTGTACGTTTTAACACGTTCAGAAGAATTTTTTGTGTTTTTTTTGTGTTCTTCAAAAGAAAGATATAATTACGTGGGTGTGTAATTAGTGTATATCAAAGGTGTGTTATAAAATAAGTGTATGTGAAGAAAAATAAGGTGTAATAATAGCGCGTCTTGAAAAAGTTTTGTGGTTGATTGGTATATGATACATATAAACGGGTGAGGCCCCTGCTGCTGCTGGTGTATGTCTTTTATACCAGTTGCCACGACCTCCATTTTGTGTGTTTGTGTAATTGACGTTTGCTCGAGGGAGCCGTGCGCGGCCTGTATTGAGTATATACTCTCCACGTGAATCGCTCGTGTTATTGCAAGTTATATATAACAGATACAGGTATTATGTTCGTATAGGTCGGGAACTTGGGGAGTTTTTCTCGTCATCAGGAATCCCCCTTCGAGGTTGCGAAGCTGTATATCGCTGGACCCGCGCGCCGCGCTCCTCGATCGCGAGGACAAGAGGCAGAGCAAGTGGAGTGGAGGGGGGGAGGAGTAGAGGGGAAGGACGAGCTGCGCGGCGGGCACTCGCTTTCCTCGCGCACTCGCTCGCGCGTGGCGGATCTTCTCTCTCTCTCTCTCTCTTTCTTTCTATAATATCCCTTCCTCCTCCTTTTGGTTATATATTCGTTTGTGTTCTACTCTTCTCTTTCTCCTCGCGCGTATATATGCACAAGAGAGCGGGCTTCTCTCGTCGTCGTTGTCGTCGTTGTTGCTGCTGCTGCTGGTGATGGAAAGTCGCTCGCGTACAGCCGCTCCAATCTAAATAGTGTTGTATTCCGATGCACCATTGCGCAAGCTCGGCCAAGGGGAAAGAGAAAGAGAGAACTGAACTACTCTGCTGCTTTCGTCTTTTTGGAACCTGTGCATGCTGCTGCGCTTCTTCTTGTATACATGTAACTGGGGGGAGTTCATGAACTAGCCATAGCCAGTAGGCAGTAAGGCGGTGGGGCGAATATATATACGTACGAGTTATCGCGTTTGTTGAGCGTATATATAGGTACACTCCCACTCTCTTCTCCGTGTAATGTTTGCTTTGCTATATACCTTGTCTTTCTTTTCTCTTACTCCTCCACCAACGTTCTTTCTTATACTCAGACGCTGCTGCTCCAGTCTTTCTCTCTGTTGACTCTCTTGTCTTATGTGCTCCGACTTCCCTCTTATTATTCTTTTCTTTTCATTTGGTCCTTCTTTAACCTCGGTGTGTTTGGGTGGACGCTCGGTATAGGCGAATGATATGTGTGTTTTGCATATTTAAGTGCACTAAAATGATACTGTATACAATATTGTAATCTATTTCTTATGTCTTTTTTTCTTTTCTTTTTTTACAGTTTAAATCTTCAATCGATTAGAACAATATGGCGCGTACCAAGCAGACAGCCCGTAAATCAACGGGAGGAAAAGCTCCCAGGAAGCAGCTGGCCACTAAAGCGGCCCGTAAAAGCGCACCTTCCACCGGTGGCGTTAAGAAGCCTCATCGTTACAGGTAACTATATAATTTTATTTAATTATTATTTTAATCATCTTAAATTTAAATTGCCAAAGAATTGAAAATTTAGTTTTGTTTACATTTAGTAATTATAAATTATTGTAATCAAAGGTATTAATGAATATTTAAAATTTTAGGCCTGGTACAGTAGCTCTTCGTGAGATCAGAAGATATCAGAAATCCACTGAGTTGCTGATCAGAAAATTACCATTCCAACGTCTTGTTCGTGAGATTGCACAGGATTTCAAGACCGATCTTCGTTTCCAGAGCGCGGCCATCGGCGCTTTGCAGGAGGCCAGCGAGGCATACCTCGTCGGTCTTTTCGAGGACACAAACTTGTGCGCTATCCACGCTAAACGGGTGACCATTATGCCCAAGGATATTCAGTTAGCTCGGCGAATTCGTGGCGAGCGTGCTTAAGTGTCATTTAATACATACAGTACATTTATATCTACAATTACTATTATCGATAGTTTGATCTTGATATTACTATTCGTAATAATGGATGGAAGTATACATTCATTCCGATCCACATATTGTGTTGCGTGTATTATCACTTTGGCATAAACATTAGTACATTCACTGTTTATCTTAGATAATATGACTATCAGTCAAGCTTAAAATTGATCTTGCTTACTTTTTTTTATAAAAATTAAAGAAAAAAAATAACTTTTTAAAACTTCTTTTGACTCTTATCAAGAAATTTATCTACAAGAAAATGTTTCTTGCCTAGTAAATATTAAGAATTCCACAGAATTAAATTTTTTTATTTCATTATAGCAAACACACAATTTTAGCTACAGCAAATCACTTAGTATTATAGAAAATTCATTATTTGACAAAAGAATTCAATTATTTTAATAATCTAATGATCATTCTCGTACAACTATCATCATTGAACCTGATACAATTAATTTATATATGTGCACATTTATATGAATATGATTATATATGTCTGAAATTAGATATTCATATTCATATATATTTTCACAAGAGGAAAAGCGTGCTCTTAGAGAATAAGATCTCTTTTTTTATAGCGAAAATTACATAAATGGACTTTGAAAATTAAATCATTGTTCTTTGTGTGAAATAACGCGTTTCATAAATAAACAATTTAAAGTCAATACTGTTTTTATTTCTCATTTGATAACCTCTTCAAGTTTTGTTTGCTGTGTATTCGTATAAACCGCTAAATAAAATATATAGCTATAGTTTATAATTATTCATTTTAGTTTGGTAAGAATAGATTTTTAGTAAAATATGCTTTTATTGTAAAATAATATAGCTTTTCATTTGTTTCTATTTTTTTTTAAATAAATTTGATGAAAAATAATTCAAATGTATACAATTCATTTGGAGTCGCGTTGGATTCACAATTCACTGGTGGCAGATTTGATTACTGAAGTCTGACTGAGTCTCTTCACGAGCCCTACCCAAAGTACGTTCGCAAAAGTACCAAAATCAAAGATATCATAAATATTTAAAATAAAAAACCATTTTTTCATAGAAATAATATTTTATTGAACATTTCTATACTTACAACATTGAAAAGAATTACAATTTTTTACATTTCACAATTTTGAAATAACTAAAGTTATAATTTATTAAAAATATTTACAAAAGTTCTAATCCAAATAACATATTGTAACTATCCCTATTTATTTTACTAATTGATAAATTACTTTTTATTTTTATAGAAAATTTTCATTTAAAATGATAATTTTATCAATAAATACGTATTTAACGAAACTAGGAAGCATTTTTATTTATTACGTCGTTATAAATTAATATTGGCTTATTATTCATTAATTCCAGTTTAAGAAAAAATAAATTTTTCAAAAATGAAAATATTGCAAGTCGTTAATAAAAAATCTGTTGCTTAATCAGATTTAAATAAATAATTGAAATATTAAATATTTTTTATGAATAAAAAAAAGTTATTAGAATAGTGAAAAATAAATTTTTCTATTGTTGGAAAATGCGCTGTACGTAACGTACTAAGCAATTTTCAGCTAGCCCATAGAATTTTTTTTCTAAAAAAATATTCTTTACAACAAATAATATAACAATCTACGTTTATTTTTAATTTTACGCATATTATGATATATATTAATTAAAAAATAACGCTCTTGCTGTCTACAAAAGAGATGCAGGAGATATTTGCCGAAAACGTCAAGAAGAATTAGTATCGAATGTGGTTGTTGTTGCCTGTGCCCGCGGCCAAAGCTCGCGGCTGTCTTCTATTCCTTTAGTGAAAAGTACAATTGATAAAAAAAAGAAGAAAATTTTTGTTAAAATTTAAAGCTGACAAATTAAAAACGTTTTACAGAACATTAAATTCATGCATATAAAATTAATTATCACTATTTCTATGGAACATTAAGATATCAAAATATTTTAATTAAGATTTTTAAATCTCTGGCTAAGAAATTGAACTAGTATATTGAAAAAGTATTATGCATCTGAAGGTAATTGTAGGTTTGCAGGGTACTTAAAAATATTACATAAATGCTTGCAATTTCTTTACCAGATTTTACTTCAATTTTGATTGTACATAAATTTACGAAAATTTCAACACTAACAAAAATTCTACAAATAAATGGAATACATATTTACAAAATCATAAAATTTAGATGACTTAACAAAATAAGAAATTAAGACCCTACAAAATTTCTTTTGATTTTTTTTAATCAATAAATAATTACAGTAATAAGAATGAAAATAATTTACAAATTATGTGTCTTGAAACGTAAAATTTACGAAAATTAAAATGTATTATTTCATATTTTTTATTGACAAATTTAATAGTCTATGTTGACTTGCAACAATATAATTTAAATAAATTGCATGGCAGTGTTATTTAAATTAATTTATTATTCATTGTCAGTTACGTTAAAATGCTTTAAATAACTGTTGCAAGTCAGGAATTTTATGAAGCACGCAAAAGTAACATTTAAATGCTAGTCATTGATATTGCTCAATTAAATGAATAATAAACAATAAGGCATCTAAAATCATAGAGTGATGATTAATTATAAACAAATCAAATAAAAATATTACAAATGTGTACAAGAATATAATAGTCAGAGTATCATGTACCACTCAGGTATGTGTCAATCACAAATGATATTTCGCAGTTATATTGACCAAATATAAATTCGTTATAACTGTAGAAAAATAAATTAGTGTCGTCATAAATATCTTTATGAGATTGCTAGCAGCTGGAAAGAAATTTTGGGTACATGATCTCTTCTCTGAGGAGTACATAAATAAGGGGTGGAAGACTAAAACAGCACAACATAACACATTTCTTGATTTTGACTTATTGTTACCTGTAGAGGTCTCGCACAGTTTGATCTTCTCGTGTCGATGCGTTCCGGCATGTGTTCAACTTATTCTCCAAAGCCTTAAATAACAAAAAATTATAATTAGAATTTTCAACGAATTATTTAACAAATTTAGCATCACATAATGAAAGAAATCATTTTAATTTAAGCGAGATGTTTTGTTAGCAACATTGTATAAAGGTGTTTAGTGTGTTTAAAAATACGTCAAAATTAACGTTCAACTTACGTAGTAAAAATGATTAAGGGGGTTTTAGGATGCCAATGAACAAAGGATTAAAAACGCATGCAAACTGAGAAAACAAAAAAATCAAAAAACTGGGTTTTGTCAAAAAACGTAAATATGTTTTTAAGAGCTTGAAAGCTCTCTGTCACTTTTTGGCTAACATTTGGCCGGTTGCTGTCTGATACTGTTTTGAATTGGAGTATCTACTGATGGCGGTTTTGTGGTTGTGGGAGATTTTGTTTTTTTTCCGTCGGGACAAGTACACTTGACCTTCCTACAGTCCATGCAGACCCACCTGTCAAGCTACACCATAATACCGAGCTACAATTTACATATTTGGTGTGCGTGTATGTGTCAGGGTAACCGAGTGCTAACTTTCAAGCTTTTTATTTTTGTTTAGCTTACTATGTACAATAGCAAATATTCTTACTTGATCATTTTTTTTCTAATAACATCTACAGAAATCAATAAGAATTAAGCCCTGCTACAAGCTCAATAATCTATTGCATGCTACAAACGACATAGGAACAGTATAGTGGATGCAATTATATTAAATTTACACTTACCCCAACTTTCCTCATGAGATCACCTATCATATTCATAGCCAGTATTCTGGTACATGGCGTCAATTGTGGAGGATTGACATTATTGTTGATGTTATTACCAAGTACACCATTTACTCCATTTCCAACTAAACACAGACATTTAAAAATAAATTTATTTTATTACAATGTTATTGACACATAAATCACGTAAACAAAAATAAAAAAAAAAAATAAAAGACGAAAAAATTATATAAAACTTACACCTTTATTGGAAGACAAATAATTACAAAATAATATATATCATTTAAAAAAATAATTTAAAAAAAATAAAAATTAATATGTATAATAAATAACAGAACATAAATTAGGTGAAAATAAATCAGTTAGAAAATTTCATAATTTTTTTTTACAAGTAAAAATAGATCAGCTGAAGGTATAGATTTTTTGCTTTTTTTGCTTCTTTGAAGAAGCTTTTTTTTTACATGAACGAGGAACCAAAAGATACTTAGTTCTGTGCAAAATCTTATGCATCTTACTTTTTAATGGCGAAGTGTTTGTTGTTGATGTATTTACGGGACTAGCAGGCGGAGTATTAGTTCCCAATTCCACTTGAAGTTTATTGCTGTCTACGTGATTGTGAATTCTGTGAATTGCAGCAGATTTGTCATTGTCGACTTGAAGTCTCACTTGAACTTGAATTTCTTGTTTCAAATCTGAAACAATAAAATATTAAAATTTAGCATTGGAAAAATATAAAAAATACAGTTTAGTTTTGTTTTGAATTACCTCTAATCTCGTCTTTAAGTCGCTGGACAGTAGCTCTCAAGCTTTCTTTTTCATCTAATTCAGATTCTAGCAGGGCTGTTTTTTCTATTGCAACATTAAATTTGGCTTCCATTTCCTCTTCTGTTACTTTGCTTACTCTGTAATTGAAAAAAAAGAAGACATTCAAATATTAAGTAACAAATATTGCAGTAAAAATAAATAATAAGGGTAACGAAGAGAAATATTTTTTACCTGTGAGCTCTTTCTAAATCATCATTCTTTTGTTCTAATTCTCTAATGTATTTGAGAAACTGCTCATTCTGCACCTGTAATTCCTGAGCTTTGGTTTGAAATGTAGTACAGTCTGCTGTTTGTTGATCCAGTCTATTTCTCAATTGTTCAATTTCAGAAGTCAATCTTGAATTCCTTTGCCGCAACTCCCGATTTGTTTTATCAGCTTGCTCAAGCGATGCCTCTAACTCTTTCTCCAACATCTGTGAGTTTTCTTGAAATTCCTCCAGTTCTCGTTCGATTTCATCTTTCCTACATTTCAAGTATATTATTATTAAACATAAAAGTACATTGTAAACATTCAAATCAATATTATTTACCTTTGGTGGAGTTGATGTGCAAGATCCATCCAATACTGAATCTCATCATCTTTAGTATTGAATTGCGGGGGAGAGTCAATTTCCATCATGTTGAAAATGATCCAAGATGTAGACTTAGGCCAATGATTTAAGAGATGAGCAAGATTTCTTGCTGGCAGAAATAGTAAGGTTCACTACTTCTGAATTTGGAGCATCCACAAGAGATGCAGTACGGATGAGGCTTCACGTCACCAGAGATAGTTGCACGACATACATTCTCTGAAAATTCCAAGATAGATTATCATACAACAAATAAAACAGTGTAAACGTTATATCAATTAAGCGTAAAATTGAGAAGTAAAATTTGTCATGAGATAAGAAAACTAGTTTTGGAGTAACTTTCCACGGATACTCGGTCGCGACAAGGGAACTTACGGTAACTACACAAACGGAGTCAATCTCAATTGCGTTGTTTTCGTCCTCGTCAACGAACAAACGTAATCTCTAGGAAGCAAAACCTACTTTCACTGCATGCGCCAAACACATCAATACCTCAATAGCAAAACAAAAATATGACGCTAAATTTTTCAGAAGACCTTGAAATACAGACAAGCGCGAAATACTAATTTATCATCACTGCTGCTACTACTATACTTATGACTTTTTTACGCGTCATTTAATTGTAATGAAGAGCAAAGAAAAATGAGTCAGCCAGATGAACAAACATACACAAGCGCGACTCCGATTTTACACAACTAAATACGTTATATAGGAAGTTGGATCAATTGGTACGCATTGGAGCAGGTGTTATGTACTTACTACTGATTTGCTAGCAACGGATAAACGACGTGAGAGGGTCTGCCAATACACGGGAGATATTTACAGGAACTTCTGACGATTGATTTATTGGTAATTCCTCTGCTGCTCTTAATTCCTGACCCTCACGACTCCACAAAGATGACGACGACGACGACAACGGATGCAGGAGTAGAGTCTGTCTGGCTGACTATATGTATATATCTGTTTACACGAGTGTGTGGACTCAAAATGGCAGACTCTTTAAAAAAAAAAAACAAATTCATACGGATAGAGGGCGCGTCGGAGCTTTGCGAAACGGCGCAAAGGTGAGATCATCGGAGTTTGTTCAGGTGGATAAGTTTCGGATTGATACCTGAGCGGACGGGGTTCGATTCCTCATCGAACTTTTTTTTTTATTAATTTTTTTCTATGTAATAATTTTTAAATTTATGAATTTGTATCATTTTTTTTTTTTTTTTTTTCAAAAATGATATTAATGAAAATTTGTAAGAATTAAAGATTTTAGCATACCTAATGAAACAAGTGCATAAAAAATTAATTTTTTTCTTTCCTTTTAGTTTGAATATATTATATTATTTCTCCTTTAATTTATATTAATGTTGTAACTTCTTTTTTTTCTTCTATTGCATTGCAGAGACCTCTGGCCGCTATGCTAAGCTTCTCACATGTCTCTCTGTGAATAGTCCTGTTTTATTATTAGGCTAGGACTTTTTGAGAATATCACACTGCGAATTTTTGGAGTCATAATCAAGATTAATTAATATTGTTTAAAGAATTCAAGGTTTTGACACCAAAACAGTAAAAATGGTATGTATTTTATCAATTTTTTAATTTTCTCGTTGAGTTATTCGTATTACTTTGCGGTATCTAGTTGACTAACCGTTCAATTTTTTGATACTTAATTTTTATTGACTTTTATAAATTTAGTTATTCAAGATTCATAAATACTTTCGGTATTCTTTACTTACGAATAAGTTACTCAATAGCTCGAGACAATTCGTTAAATTTTTAACCGGAGCACGCGGTTAGCTACGCCGACGATGAGGTTCGCGTCTTCCTAACCTTATAAGGGTATCAACTTGCTGTGCCGTTTATATATCCTCAACCTCAAGCTATCTGACCGAGTATATACAAAATAAAATTTTTATTGTAGATTTTGACGATGTGCAATTATTTATTTATCACTTTGTATTGAGTTTTTTAAGATTATTAAGCTAAATATTATTAATATTTAATGAATTTCAATAATAAAAGATTAATTAGAGTCACATTTATGATTTTATTATATTTTTTTGCAGCAACCTCAAATAATTCTCCTTAAAGAAGGAACTGATTCCTCTCAAGGCAAGCCTCAGCTGATATCTAATATAAATGCTTGCCAGACAGTGGCGGAAGCTGTTCGTACCACGTTAGGTCCTCGTGGTATGGATAAGTTGATTGTTGATAATCAAGGAAAAGGCACAATTTCTAACGATGGTGCTACAATTTTAAAACTCTTGGACGTTGTTCATCCTGCAGCAAAGACTCTGGTTGACATTGCAAAATCTCAAGATGCAGAGGTAATATTAATACTTGTTTTAATATTTTGTATTCTCAGATAAATATTTATAATTGTGGTAATGATTTAAAAGAAACATTGACCAATATTTATTTTGAGAATATAAATTGTAACTATTAGACTGACATTTTTATAAAGATTAAAAATTGTCTCAAAAAGTTTCAACATTTTATAAATTATTTTTTATTATGAATGTCGATGACTTTATTATTTAAAATACACGTTTCATATTTACTTATTATTTTTAATTTATTTTAGATTGGAGATGGAACTACCAGTGTAGTTTTGCTTGCTGCAGAATTCTTGAAACAAGTAAAACCTTTTATTGAAGAAGGTGTTCACCCAAGAATCATAATTAAAGCTTTCAGGACAGCAATAAAAATTGCAACAGATAAAATTAACGAACTTAGTGTTGAATTCAAAAAGCATCCCTTAAAACTGCGTTCCATTTTGGAAGAATGTGCTGCAACATCATTGAACTCAAAATTGATCCATCAACAAGGAGAATTTTTCAGTCACATGGTTATTGATGCTGTTCTCATGCTAGATGAACTTTTACCTTTGAATATGATTGGTATTAAGAAAGTACGTATTGAAAAATATTAATATTTATGTATTAATTAAATTTTAATAATGTACTAAATAATAAAATAAAATTATTTAGGTCTCAGGTGGAGCCTTGGAAGATTCTATGCTAGTTGCTGGAGTTGCTTTCAAGAAAACTTTTTCATATGCTGGTTTTGAGATGCAGCCGAAAACCTACTCGCCTTGCAAAATCGCCTTGCTTAACATAGAATTGGAACTGAAAGCAGAACGTGACAATGCTGAGGTTCGTGTGGACAACGTTGCAGAGTATCAAAAAATCGTGGATGCTGAATGGCAAATCTTGTACAACAAACTCGAAAAAATCTACAAAAGCGGAGCTAATGTTGTTTTATCAAAGCTACCAATCGGTGACGTAGCTACGCAGTATTTCGCAGACAGAGACATGTTCTGCGCTGGTCGTGTTGTTGATGAAGATCTCAAGCGCACGATGAAAGCTTGCGGTGGAGCCGTCATTACCACAGCCAATGATGTTAATGAATCGGTTCTTGGCAGTTGTGAAAAGTTTGAGGAGCGTCAAATTGGTGGAGAAAGATTTAACATTTTTACGGGATGTCCTAATGCTAAGACGTGTACATTCATTCTTCGTGGTGGTGCTGAACAATTTTTGGAAGAAACTGAAAGATCTTTGCACGATGCCATTATGGTCGTCAGACGATTAATGAAAAATGATGCTGTTGTTGCCGGTGGTGGTGCAATAGAAATGGAATTGTCAAAAACTCTTCGCGAACACTCACGATTGATTGCTGGCAAAGAGCAATTGATTCTTGGCGCTATTGCTCGGGCTTTGGAAGTCATCCCAAGGTATTTTATATAGTTATACATTTTAGCTTCTATAGTAAATATAGTAATTAATGTAATTCATATATTTTTAATGTTATTTTTTTAGGCAATTGTGTGACAATGCAGGCTTTGACGCAACGAATATTCTCAACAAACTTCGTCAAAAACATCACACGGGCAAATGCTGGTTTGGTGTTGACATTAACAATGAAGATATTGCCGACAATTGGGAAAATTGTGTTTGGGAGCCTGCGGTGGTTAAATCTAACGCGTTAACTGCAGCCTGTGAAGCAGCTTGTCTTATTTTGTCAGTTGATCAAACGATCAAGAGCCCTAAGAGTCAAACTGATGGTGGTCCACAGATGCCTGGTCGCGGTATGGGTCGGCCCATGTAATTCTCCTGGCTACTTTACAAATTTGGCCTCTTCTGTATTCCATGATTTGCTATTTAAATTTTTTATAAAGATTTACACACATACTCACACATGCATACGAACATACAATAAAAATAGTCATAAGCTCATGAGAGGTTTTTATAAATTTACTGCCTAGTTTCGCGTCGGAAATAATGAAAGATTTAAAAATTAAATGCAAGCTCTAGTATTTTAAGAACCAATGATGATATGTGAAATGAAACTACAATTAAATATATTTAATGTTACAAATAAAATTTGTAAAAAACAATAGGCATATTAATTATTTTTTTTAAATCAATTGTGGCTACTATATTAATGCTATTCAAAATTATATGATTTTATACTTTAACAATTTTGTGTGATTTACATGTATATTAAAAAAGAATGTTTTTCAAAATAAATTTAATACTTCATATTGTTAAAATACAATTTTAAATTATTTTATAATTTAACAAAAGTCAATATAATAATTATCTCAACCTTTTCTACATAAATTTAATAAAATGATAAAAATAATTTTTTAAATAGACAAATAGAACGTTTTAAAAATTATCAAAAAAAAGAAAAGGAAAATTATTCTATAATCGTTAGTTTTATCTATACACAGTCTTCTCATTGCAATACTTATAAACGAAACAGCAAAAAGCAAAAGCATGCGGCATATTCAGAATTAGCAGAAGCCACGAGATTCCGTGTGTGGGTGCTTTATACATAGCATGTGAGAAGAGAGAGAGGAGAGTGCGAGAGATAGAGAACGAGCAGAGGAGGAGTAGGTGCCTTTCCTCGGGTCAGTCCGGTAATACTCGGCATACCGAGAGAGAGAGAAAATAAGAAAGAAAGATAGAGGTATAAAACTTGTGGTGCTCACC